>CM051012.1:25454835-25477193 GCA_027704905.1 Muraenolepis orangiensis | reverse complement strand
AGTAGTGGTATAGTAGTGGTATAGTAGTGGTATAGTAGTTGTATAGTAGTGGTATAGTAGTGGTATAGTAGTAGTATAGTAGTGGTATATGAGAGATATAATAGTGGTATAGTAGTGGTATAGTAGTGGTATAGTAGTGGTATAGTAGTAGTATAGTAGTGGTATAGTAGTGGTATAGTAGTAGTATAGTAGTGGTATAGTAGTGGTATAGTAGTAGTATAGTAGTGGTATAGTAGTTGTATAGTAGTGGTATAGTAGTGGTATAGTAGTGGTATAGTAGTAGTATAGTAGTGGTATAGTAGTGGTATAGTAGTAGTATAGTAGTGGTATAGTAGTGGTATAGTAGTGGTATAGCAGTGGTATAGTAGTTGTATAGTAGTGGTATAGTAGTGGTATAGTAGTGGTATATGAGAGATATCGTAGTGGTATAGTAGTGGTATAGTAGTGGTATAGTAGTGGTATATGAGAGATATAGTAGTTGTATAGTAGTGGTATAGTAGTGGTATAGTAGTAGTATAGTAGTGGTATAGTAGTGGTATATGAGAGATATAGTAGTTGTATAGTAGTGGTATAGTAGTTGTATAGTAGTGGTATAGTAGTGGTATAGTAGTGGTATAGTAGTTGTATAGTAGTGGTATAGTATTTGTATAGTAGTGGTATAGTAGTGGTATAGTAGTGGTATAGTAGTTGTATAGTAGTTGTATAGTGGTGGTATAGTAGTGGTATAGTAGTGATATAGTAGTTGTATAGTAGTGGTATAGTAGTGGTATATGAGAGATATAGTAGTTGTATAGTAGTGGTATAGTAGTGGTATAGTAGTGGTATAGTAGTGGTATAGTAGTGGTATAGTAGCGGTATAGTAGCGGTATAGTAGTTGTATAGTAGTGGTATAGTAGTGGTATAGTAGTGGTATAGTAGTAGTATAGTAGTGGTATAGTAGTTGTATAGTAGTGGTATATGAGAGATATAGTAGTTGTATAGTAGTGGTATAGTAGTGGTATAGTAGTGGTATAGTAGTGGTATATGAGAGATATAGTAGTGGTATAGTAGTGGTATAGTAGTGGTATATGAGAGATATAGTAGTTGTATAGTAGTTGTATAGTAGTGGTATAGTAGTGGTATAGTAGTGGTATAGTAGTAGTTTAGTAGTGGTATAGTAGTAGTATAGTAGTAGTATAGTAGTGGTATAGTAGTGGTATAGTAGTGGTATATGAGAGATATAGTAGTTGTATAGTAGTGGTATAGTAGTGGTATAGTAGTTGTATAGTAGTGGTATAGTAGTGGTATAGTAGTGGTATATGAGAGATATAGTAGTTGTATAGTAGTGGTATAGTAGTAGTATAGTAGTGGTATAGTAGTTGTATAGTAGTGGTATAGTAGTGGTATAGTAGCGGTATAGTAGTGGTATATGAGAGATATAGTAGTTGTATAGTAGTGATACAGAAGTAGTAGTAGTAGTAGTGATATAGTTGTGGTATAGTAGTATCTTAATATAGTAGTGTAGAGTAGTAGTATAGTTTAATAGCAGTATAGTAGTATTCAAGTATATTAGTATAGTAGAATTACAGTATAGTAGTATTATAGTATAGTATTATTATAGTATAGTAGTATTATAGTATAGTAGTAGTACAGTAGTAGTAGTCTTATAGTATATAGTATAGTAATTAGTATTATAGTAGTAATATTATAGTAAAGTAGGAGTATAGTAGTATTATAGTAGTAGTACAGTAGTACTACTTACGTATAGCAGCGATGAACTTGTCGAAGGAGGCGAAAGGGAACAGCGGTTCTGGGAGCTCACGGAGAAAGAGCTTCAGGGCTCCAGTCACGACGTGGACCTCCTCCCACTGACCGTCCTCCAGATCTAGACTCTCCTCTGGGGAGGAAGGGACTACTGGGTTAGAGGAGAACTTCTGATCAGTCCTATTGTGTTATAGTAGAACTTCTGATCAGTCCTACTGTGTTCTAGTAGAACTACTGATCAGTCCTACTGGGTTAGAGTAGAACCTCTGATCAGTCCTACTGGGTTCTAGTAGAACTTCTGATCAGTTCTACTGGGTTAGAGTATAACTTCTGATCAGTCCTACTGGGTTCTAGTAAAACTTATGATCAGTCCTACTGTGTTATAGTAGAACTTCTGATCAGTCCTACTGGGTTCTAGTAGAACTTCTGATCAGTCCTACTGGGTTCTAGTACAACTTATGATCAGTCCTATTGTGTTATAGTAGAACAAGGACTACTATTATAGTAGCAATAGTATTCCAGAAAACAGTAAATGTAGCATGTAGTGTATAGTATGTAGTAGTATGTGGTATTTAGTGTGTAGTAATGTACTGTAGTGAGAGGAAGAGGCTTACATTGCTTGGTGAAAGGCATTGTGGGTAATGTAGTGTTTACCATGGTCTGCTTTGTGTCTTAGTTTCTGGATGACGGCCAAGTTCCCACTGACCCTGTAGATCCCATCCACATCCAGACCTAGAAACACCACATCCTTTATCACATCCAGACCTAGAAACACCACATCCTTTATCACATCCAGACCTAGAAACACCACATCCTTTATCACATCCAGACCTAGAAACACCACATCCTTTATCACATCCAGACCTAGAAACACCACATCCTTTATCACATCCAGACCTAGAAACACCACATCCTTTATCACATCCAGACTTAGAAACACCACATCCTTTATCACATCCAGACCTAGAAACACCACATCCTTTATCACATCCAGACCTAGAAACACCACATCCTTTATCACATCCAGACTTAGAAACACCACATCCTTTATCACATCCAGACCTAGAAACACCACATCCTTTATCACATCCAGACCTAGAAACACCACATCCTTTATCACATCCAGACCTAGAAACACCACATCCTTTATCACATCCAGACCTAGAAACACCACATCCTTTATCACATCCAGACCTAGAAACACCACATCCTTTATCACATCCAGACCTAGAAACACCACATCCTTTATCACATCCAGACCTAGAAACACCACATCCTTTATCACATCCAGACTTAGAAACACCACATCCTTTATCACATCCAGACCTAGAAACACCACATCCTTTATCACATCCAGACCTAGAAACACCACATCCTTTATCACATCCAGACTTAGAAACACCACATCCTTTATCACATTCACACCTACATCACATCCTTCATCAGCACTACACATGATACACATCAGGTCCTGTTACCTCACTGTTACCTCACTGTTACCTCACTGTTACCTCACTGTTACATCACTGTTACCTCACTGTTACCTCACTGTTACCTCACTGTTACATCACTGTTACCTCACTGTTACCTCACTGTTACATCACTGTTACATCACTGTTACCTCACTGTTACCTCACTGTTACATCACTGTTACATCACTGTTACCTCACTGTTACCTCACTGTTACCTCACTGTTACCTCACTGTTACCTCACTGTTACATCACTGTTACCTCACTGTTACCTCACTGTTACATCACTGTTACCTCACTGTTACCTCACTGTTACCTCACTGTTACATCACTGTTACCTCACTGTTACCTCACTGTTACCTCACTGTTACCTCACTGTTACCTCACTGTTACCTCACTGTTACATCACTGTTACCTCACTGTTACCTCACTGTTACCTCACTGTTACATCACTGTTACATCACTGTTACATCACTGTTACCTCACTGTTACATCACTGTTACCTCACTGTTACCTCACTGTTACCTCACTGTTACCTCACTGTTACCTCACTGTTACATCGGGTCAGGTTACATCACTTTTAGCTCCGTTACCTCCCTGTTACCTCACTGTTACATGACGTACCTCTACGTTCCACGGTCCTGATACACTTGTCCAGGAACCTGGGGACAGTTCCATTCTCCCGGTGACACAACGTGTCCAGATGACAGCCGAACACGTTGTCTACAACAGGACAGTTAGACAGCGCTTTAATGCAACATAGCGGCTAGTTATGTTAGCTGTGTTAGCTCTTAAATGCTACATAGCAGCTAGTAATGTAAGCTGTGTTTGCTCTTTAATGCTACATAGCAGCTAGTAATGTAAGCTGTGTTAGCTCTTTAATGCTACATAGCGGCTAGTTACGTTAGCTGTATAGGCTCTTTAATGCTACATAGCGGCTAGTTATGTTAGCTGTTTTAGCTCTTAAATGCTACATAGTAGCTAGTTATGTTAGCTGTGTTAGCTCTTAAATGCTACATAGCAGCTAGTAATGTAAGCTGTGTTAGCTCTTTAATGCTACATAGCGGCTAGTTACGTTAGCTGTATAGGCTCTTTAATGCTACATAGTAGCTAGTTATGTTATCTGGGTTAGCTCTTAAATGACATTACAGTCATTTAGCAGACTTTTTTATCCACACTTTAATCCTTACAATAGTGTGTTTCAACAAAGGAAGGTAAGAGAACAACTCGTCACCAGAAGTCAAAAGTGCATTTGATTTCTTAAATGCTATGTAGAGGCTAGTTATGTTAGCTGTGTTAGCTCTTCATTGCTACATAATGGCTAGTTATGGCTAGCTGTATTAGCTGTTTAATGCTACATAATTATGTAGCATTAGCACTAGCATTATGTTAGCTGTGTTAGCGCACCACGGATGTAGCCCTTCTCCTTGACACTCTGCAGGGTTGGTCTCCTCTGGAGGAAACGTCTCAGTTTGACACGAACTCGACCTTGATCCCAATCCCCTGTCCAACCTGTCTGTCCTGCTGCAGACAGACAGAGAGACAGACAGACAAGTAGAGAGACAGAAAGTTAAAGAGACAGACAGATAGATAGATAGACAGATAGAGAGACAGACAGACAGAAAGAGACAGACAGATAGAGAGACAGACAGACAGATAGAGAGACAGACAGACATACAGACTTACCGTTCCTGTTCTTTTCTTCTTCCTCCTCATCTTCGTCATCAGAAAGATGGTCTGGTTCCTGCTGGGGTGACCAATACATACCCTAATAATGATTATCATACCATAATACTATGAATAATGATTATCATACCATAATACTATGAATAATGATGATTATACCATAATACTATGACAAATGATTATCATACCATAATACTATGCATAATGATTATTATACCATAATTCTATGAATAATTATTATTATACCATAATACTATGAATAATGATTATCATACCATAATACTATGAATATCGGGAATTATTATTATACCGAAATACTATTAATCATCACATGAACATGATATGAACATGATATGATATGAACATGATATGAACATGATATGATATGAACATGACATGATATGATACGAACATGATATGAACATGATATGAACATATGATATGAATAAGATATGATATGAACATTATATTATATGAACATGACATGATATGAACATGATATGAACAAGATATGAACATAACAGGATATGAACATGATATGATATGAACATGATATGATATGAACATGATATGAACATGATATGATATGAACATGATATGAACATGATATGAACATGATATGATATGAACATGATATGAACATGATATGATATGAACATGATATGAACATGATATGATATGAACATGATATGAACATGATATGATATGAACATGATATGAACATGATATGATATGAACATGATATGATATGAACATGATATGAACATGATATGATATGATATGAACATGATATGATATGAACATGATATGATATGAACATAACATGATATGAACATGATATGATATGAACATGATATGAACATGATATGAACATGATATGATCATGATATGAACATGATATGAACATGATATGAACATGATATGATATGAACATGATATGATATGAACATGATATGAACATGATATGAACATGATATGATATGAACATGATATGATATGAACATAACATGATATGAACATGATATGATATGAACATGATATGAACATGATATGAACATGATATGAACATGATATGATATGAACATGATATGATATGAACATAACATGATATGAACATGATATGATATGAACATGATATGAACATGATATGAACATGATATGATATGAACATGATATGATATGAACATGATATGATATGAACATGATATGAACATGATATGAACATGATATGAACATGATATGATATGAACATGATATGATATGAACATAACATGATATGAACATGATATGATATGAACATGATATGAACATGATATGATATGATATGAACATGATATGATATGAACATGATATGATATGATATGAACATAACATGATATGATATGAACATGATATGATATGAACATGATATGATATGAACATTATATTATATGAACATGATATGATATGAACATGATATGAACATGATATGAACATGATATGATATGAACATTATATTATATGAACATGATATGATATGAACATAACATGATATGAACATGATATGATATGAACCCGCCCACTGCCGCGAGGTAGACGATGGATGGATTAATTAACTTAATTTAACTGTTGATAGAACTGCATATCCCTGCTCCTGTATATACATTTATATATGCCATACATTTATATATGCTCACTTGTGTATACATTTACATTTATATATATTTATCCTGCTTTCAATAACTGCATACCCCTGATCACTACCTGTTAAATACTCACTTACCTGTGTATATATATACATACCTATTATTATTATTATGCTCATATCCCATTTAATACCTAGTAGACTGTCTTTTAACCTGGACATTTAAACAGTATATTATATTATATTATATTATATTATATTATATTACCTGCACTTTACTGCAACGCTCTGGTTAGATGATAAATCATTTTCTCTGTACTGAACTTGTGCTGTGAAATGACAACACATTAGAATCTAATCTAATCTACTCTAATTATATGAACATGATATGAACATGATATGATATATACATGATATGAACATGATATGATATATACATGATATGAATGTGATATAAACATGATATAAACATGATATAATATTAACATATGATATAAACAAGATATGAACATGATATGAAATAAACATGATATGAACATGATATGATATGAATGTGATATATACATGATATGAACATGATATAATATTAACACAATATGATATGAACATGATATGATATGAACATATGATATATTCATGATATGAACACGATATAAACATGATATTAACATGATATGATATAAATATGATATGAACATGATATGATATGAACATGATATGATATGAACATGATATGATATGAACAGGATATGATATGAACATGATATGATATGAACATGATCTGATATGAACAGGATATGAACATGATATAATATGAACATGATATGATATGATATGAACAGGATATGAACATGATATGATATGAACATAATATTAACATGATATGATATGAACATGATATTAACATATGATATGAACATGATATGATATGAACGTGATATGATATGAACAGGATATGAACATGATATGATATGAACATGATATGATATGAACATGATATGAACATGATATGATATGAACATGATATGATATGAACATGATATGATATGAACATGATATGAACATGATATGATATGATATGAACATGACATGATATGAACATGATATGATATGAACATGATATGAACATGATATGATATGAACATGATATGAACATGATATGAACATGATATGATATGAACATGACATGAACATGATATGAACATGATATGAACATGATATGATATGAACATGATATGAACATGACATGACATGATATGAACATGATATGAACATGATATGATATGAACATGATATGATATGAACATGATATGAACATGATATGAACATGACATGAACATGATATGATATGAACATGATATGATATGAACATGATATGAACATGATATGATATGATATGATATGAACATGATATGATATGAACATGATATGAACACGATATGATATGAACATGATATGAACATGATATGATATGAACATGATATGAACATGATATGAACATGATATAAACATCATATGATATGAACATGACATGATATGAACATGATATGAATGATATGAACATCATATGAACATGATAATATTAGAAGATGTTTTACTAGCTGCCGGATGGCCTCCATGATGATGTTGTGCCAGTCCAAGATGATGCTGTCAGTGTCGTACTGGACCAGGAACTCACAGCCCTGACGGGTCTTCAGCTGGACAAGGAAACACCACCTTAAATCTAACACCACCGTTAATCTAACACCACCGTTAATCTAACACCACCTTTAATATATCACCACCGTTAACCTAACACCACCGTTAATCTAACACCACCGTTAATCTAACACCACCTTTAATATAACACCACTGTTAATCTACACCACCGTTAATCTAACACCGCCGTTAATCTAACACCACCGTTAATCGAACACCACCTTTAATCTAACACCACCTTAAATCTAACACCACCTTAAATCTAACACCACCTTTAATCAAACACCACCTTTAATTGAACACCACCATTAATATACACCACCTTTAATCTAACACCACTGTTAATCTAATAGCACCGTTAATATAACTCCACTGTTAATCTACACCACCGTTAATCTAACACCACTGTTAATCTAACACCACCGTCAATCTAACACAACCTTTAATCTACACCACCTTCCTTTAATCTAATCTAATCTGGGTTCCCCACCGTGGTCTGAACAGTAGATGATGGATTGGTTAGGGTCATAACCATACGAACCATACCTCTAGAACGTTCTTTTTTGAGGACTTGTCTTTGTTGGCCCAGGAGAGCGAAGAACCTCTCAAATCCACCGTGTATTCTGGAACAATCTGGCTGGTTTTATTCTGTAAAACAGATTACTGGTTTGTTTTACTCTGTTAGTTGGTTAGTTAATGTGTCCATTAGTTGGTTAGTTAGTTAGTCGGTTAGTTAATGTGTCCGTTAGTTGGTTAGTTAGTTGGTTAGTTCATGTGTTTGTTAGTTGGTTAGTTAGTTCATGTGTCTGTTAGTTGGTTAGTTGGTTAGTTGGTTAGTGTTAGTTGGTTAGTCAATGTGTCCATTAGTTGGTTAGTTAATGTGTTCGATAGTTGGTTAGTTAACGTGTTCATTAGTTGGTTAGTTAATGTGTTCATTAGTTGATTAGTGAGTTAGATAGTTAGTTAATATGTTTGTTAGTTGGTTAGTAAGGTGGTTAGTTGGTTAGTTAATGTATTTAGTTGGTTAGTTAATGTTTCCGTTAGTTTGTTAGTTAATGTGTTCGTTAGTTGGTTAGTTAGTTGGTTAGTTAGTTGGTTAGTTAATGTGTTTGTTAGTTTGTTAGTTAGTTGGTTAGTTAGTTGGTTAGTTAATGTGTTCGTTAGTTTGTTAGTTAGTTGGTACATTGGTTAGTTAGTTGGTTAGTTAATGTGTTCGTTAGTTTGTTAGTTAGTTGGTACATTGGTTAGTTAGTTGTTTAGTTAATGTGTTTGTTAGTTCGTAAGTACATTTGATCATTAGTTGGTTAGTTGGTTCGTTAGTTAATGTGTTTGTTAGTTTGTTCGTTATTTTGTTAATGTGTTGGTTAGTTGGTAAGTTAATGTGTTGGTTAGTTGGTTAGTTAGTTGGTACGTTGGTTACTTAGTTGGTAAGTTTAATGTGTTCGTTAGTTGGTAAGTTAGTTGGTTAGTTAATGTGCCCATTATTTGGTTACTTAATGTGTCCATTTGTTGGTTAATTAGTTGGTTAATTGGTTGGTGTTTGTTAGTTGGTTAGTGAATGTGTTTGTAAGTTGGTTAGTTAGTTGGTTAGTTAATGTGTCTGTGTTTGTTAGTTGGTTAGTAAATGTGTTTGTTACTTACAGAGTTACTGGGGTTGGAGGTCTTGGGGTCTCTGTGGAATGTCAGGATTCCTCCATGCAAGACAGTCCAAGATGGAGCCCAGTTCTTCCTGTCCAGACAGGAAGTACAACATGTGTAACGCAACACACACACACACACACACACACACACACACACACACACACACACACACACACACACACACACACACACACACACACACACACACACACACACACACACACACACACACACACACACACACACACACACGCAAGATAGATAAGACAGACAGACAGACAGACAGACAGACAGACAGACAGACAGACAGAAGGGAGGAGGAGGAGGAGGAGGAGGAGGAGGAGGAGGAGGAGGAGGAGGAGGAGGAGGAGGAGGAGGAGGAGGAGGAGGAGGAGGAGGAGGAGGAAGGAGGGATCCAGAGAAGAAGATCCGGTGAGTGTTTGGCAGATAGATATAGTGAAACACTCACCGGATCCTCTTTCCACACTCAACTACTTTGGTCTTGTTGAGAACCCCGGCTTTCTCCAGTTGATGAGCCTGATGAGGTGGAGAAGAAGGAGGAGGAGGAGGAGGAGGAGGAGGAGGAGGAGGAGGAGGAGGAGGAGGAGGAGGAGGAGGAGGAGGAGGAGGAGGAGGAAGAGAAGGGAGGAGGAGGAGGAGGAGGAAGGAGGGCAGGGGAGGAGGGACAATAAGGAGGGAGAAGGAGGAGGATGAGAAGGAGGAGAATGGAGGAGGAGGATTAAAAGGGAGGGGGAGAACAGAGGGAGGATGAGGAGGGAGAAGGAGGAGAAGGAGGAGAAGGAGGAGAAGGAGGAGGAAGGACAGAGGGGGAGGAGGAGGAGGAGGAAGGAGGGAGGGGGAGGAGGAGAAGGAGGGAAGGCAGAGGAGGAGGGAGGATGAGGATGGAGAAGGAGGAGGACTAGATCCAGACTATCCAGACTAGATCCAGACCAGATCCAGACTAGATCCAGACTATCGAGCTAGATCCAGACCAGATCCAGACCAGATCCAGACTAGATCCAGATGTGAAGTGTTCATACATTGTTATTGGTGCTCCGTGTTGACAAATTTCTCCTGCGATCGGACGACTGAGAATACTACAAAAAACATGAACTACAAATAAATATTATATAAATAAAACATTGTAAAACATAGGGTTACAACTACAAATAAATAAATTAACAATATACAATATATCATTATATATAAAATTATACATGTATACATATATATATAGAGAGAATGATACAGGTATACATATATATATATATATATATATATATATATATATATATATATATATAGAGAGAGAGAGAATAATACATGTATACATACTGTATATATAGAGAGAATTAAACATGTATAAATATATATATAGAGAGAGAATTAAACATGTATACATATATAGAGAGAATTATACATATATATACAACATATTTATATAATTATACATGTCAAAATATATATATATAGAGAATTACACATGTATACATATATATATATATATCAGTGGTGAAGCGTCAGGGCCTTCAAGGTATTCAGAGAAGACCCTGGAACTCTCAGATTAAACAAAAAAATTCTAATTAATTGTATTAATAAAATGTAATACAATTTAATCAAATTTAATCAAATTTAAATAAAATGAATAAATGAGAATGGTATCTGTGTTGTTATCTGTTATATTTCAGTGTTACGTTGATTTGTTTGTCTTTCTCGGTCCATGCACGACACATTTGAGTGGTTTTGTGTTGGAAAAACAATGCAACCAATCAGATATTTTTCTAGGTTGCTGGGAAGAATATCCTTCAACCAAAGTATTCCCGATGACTTTGGCCCTTAGACTGAATGAGAGCGTACGTTTGGATTGACAATTTGATCAACCAATCATATAGTGATTTGTAGCCAATGGGCGTATTCTTTCAGATTTCCCCACAGCTCAATAGGGAGGTAGAAGGTCTACTGGCTGGAGCGAGAGGGGATCTAGCGTAGTGCTACGTTGTTTCTACGTATGTTTTTACGTCAAAATGGTGAAGGCGAAGATGATGGGCTGTTACTTCACTACATGGACACTGCTTTACCAACTATGGTACACTTGGAAATTGGCTGCGACAATCTTATCTGCCTAAATGAGATAAGGCATAAAGTGACTCCTCCGTGACGTCCGTCTGACTAGAACAACAGAATTTTCGAATGGGGGGGGGGTTCCCAAAGGGGGGGTCGCGGGACCCCGAGGGGGGGTCGCAGGACCATACCCCCCCCCCCCCATTGGACTTCACGATGTTCGCGATCGTGACATATGTATTATACATATAGAGAATTATACATGTATACATATATAGAGAATTATACATGTATACATATATAGAGAATTATACATGTATACATATATAGAGAATTATACATGTATACATATATAGAGAATTATACATGTGTACATATATAAATAGAGAATTATACATGTATACATATATAGAGAATTATACATGTATACATATATAGAGAATTATACATGTATACATATATAAATAGAGAATTATACATGTATATGTATATGACCTCCATTCAGCCTTCAGTATGGGGGAGGCCCATGCTGGGTCTCACCTTGTCTCTCTCTTGGGGAGGCCCATGCTGTGTCTCACCTTGTCTCTCTCTTGGGGGAGGCCCATGCTGTGTCTCACCTTGTCTCTCTCTTGGGGGAGGCCCATGCTGGGTCTCACCTTGTCTCTCTCTTGGGGGAGGCCCATGCTGTGTCTCACCTTGTCTCTCTCTTGGGGGAGGCCCATGCTGGGTCTCACCTTGTCTCTCTCTTGGGGGACGGCCATACTGTGTCTCCAGGTGGGCTCCTGTGGAACTCCATTCTTCTGCTGTAGGTGTGATGATAGTTATTATTGGATTTGTATTATATGAAATAGTGTGGGGTCTGGTGCCTTTCTCAAGGGCACCTCAGCAGTGCCCAGGTGTTTCAGGGACTTGAACCGGAGACCTTCCAGTTCCCAAGCCAAGTCCCAACAGACTGAGCTACTGCCGCCCCACGCTACCTGCTCTGGGGTGTAGGTGGGTTAGCGTAAGCGTTAGCTACCTGCTCTGGGGTGTAGGTGGGTTAGCGTAAGCGTTAGCTACCTGCTCTGGGGTGTAGGTGGGTTAGCGTAAGCGTTAGCTACCTGCTCTGGGGTGGAGGTGGGTTAGCGTAAGCGTTAGCTACCTGCTCTGGGGTGTAGGTGGGTTAGCGTAAGCGTTAGCTACCTGCTCTGGGTGGTAGGTTGGTTAGTGTAAGTGTTAGCGGAAGCGTTAGCTACCTTATCTGGGGTGGAGGTGGGTTAGGGTTAGTGTTAGCTAACTGCTCTGGGGTGGAGGTGGGTTAGGGTTAGTGTTAGCTAACTGCTCTGGGGTGGAGGTGGGTTAGGGTTAGTGTTAGCTAACTGCTCTGGGGTGGAGGTGGGTTAGGGTTAGTGTTAGCTAACTGCTCTGGGGTGGAGGTGGGTTGGCGTTAACATTAGTTACCTGCTCTGTTGTTCCGGGAAGGACGACGTGGCCCCAGGATGGATCTAATTGCGCTCTGGGAATCACACCAGCACACTTCTCCTGTTGGTAGAAATCATAACCATCATCATCATCATCATCATCATCATCATCACCACCACCATCATCACCATCATCACCATCATCATCATCATCATCACCACCATCACCATCATCATCACCATCATCATCATCATCATCATCATCACCATCATCATCATCATCACCATCATCATCATCATCATCATCATCATCATCATCATCATCATCATCATCACCATCATCATCATCATCATCATCATCATCACCATCACCATCACCATCACCATCATCACCATCACCATCACCATCACCATCACCATCATCACCATCACCATCATCACCATCACCATCACCATCACCATCACCATCACCATCACCATCACCACCATCATCATCATCATCATCATCATCACCACCATCATCATCACCATCACCATCACCATCATCATCATCATCATCACCACCATCACCATCACCATCACCATCACCATCATCACATCACCATCACCATCACCACCATCTCCGGTGTGTGTGTGTGTGTGTGTGTGTGTGTGTGTGTGTGTGTGTGTGTGTGTGTGTACCTGTGTTTCACTATCTTCATCTACTGGATAGTCTTCTTCTGGCAGAGGGGGCTGTCAATCAAATAAATTCAACATCATAATCATTTACTTAACTTAAACAACATCATTATCATTAACATAACTTAAACATCATAATCATTAACTTAACTAAGCAGGAGTAAGGAGTATGTTTGAGTTAGTAGGAGTTAGTATATGTTAGTTGGAGATACTATAAGTTAGCAGGAGATAGTGTTGTGGTCATGGATGAGTTAGTAGGTGAACGTAGGAGTGAGCATTGGTTGGTCTGGTTAGTAGGAGTTAGTAGGAGTTAACATAAGTTAGTAGGAGTTTCTATGAGTTAGTAGGAGGTTGCATTGGTTTGTCTGGTTAGTATGAGTTAGTTTGAGGTAGTGTTAGTTGGTCTGGTTAGTTGGAGTTATTATGAGTTAGTAGGAGGTAGTGTTGGTTGGTCTGGTTAGTAGGAGTTAGTAGGAGGTAGATTGAGGTAGTGTTGGTTGGTCTGGTTAGTAGGAGTTAGTAGGAGGTAGATTGAGGTAGTGTTGGTTGGTCTGGTTAGTAGGAGTTAGTAGGAGGTAGATTGAGGTAGTGTTGGTTGGTCTGGTTAGTAGGAGTTAGTAGGAGGTAGATTGAGGTAGTGTTGGTTGGTCTGGTTAGTAGGAGTTAGTAGGAGGTAGATTGAGGTAGTGTTGGTTTGTCTGGTTAGTATGAGTTAGTTTGAGGTAGTGTTAGTTGGTCTGGTTAGTTGGAGTTATTATGAGTTAGTAGGAGGTAGTGTTGGTTGGTCTGGTTAGTAGGAGTTAGTAGGAGGTAGATTGAGGTAGTGTTGGTTGGTCTGGTTAGTAGGAGTTAGTAGGAGGTAGATTGAGGTAGTGTTGGTTGGTCTGGTTAGTAGGAGTTAGTAGGAGGTAGATTGAGGTAGTGTTGTGGTGATGAAGCAGAACTGACCGGTCCGTCAGGTTCGGAAGAACAGGGGAGCGGAGCAGGCGGTGCAGCCCAGGACGTGGCTCCAGAGCTGGGGTTGTAGTAGTAGGGCCTCCCTGAGTGCTGGTCCACAAGCTGCTCCCACACACCCACACCCTGGAGGACATGAGCCTACATTCAACACCAGTGGCGGGCCGTGCATGTCCCACCTAGGCCTTCAGCCATGTCCTCCACAGTCCTACCTGAGTTAGTCCACCTCTTAATACCATCATTATGACGCCATGGCTCTAGAAACTATACATTTAGACAGAAACGCAGTACAACCGGGCGTTGCATCACCTTAACATAGTCAAGTACAACAGAGTTATATTAATATTTCTGAAGCATTTATAATCAAGTTTTATTAAGTCCACCAAAAGTATGTGAGGTTTAACAAGTTGTTAACATGTTCACTAAACGACGCATTGTCACACCCAAAGCTGTTTCATTTAAGAAACGTGACGATAAAGACACATCAACTTTTCAATGATAATAAAAGAAAACAAACAAATAATTAGTATTTGATATAATTGCATCAGTGGTGAAAGTGTATTCCTAGCCTTGAATGTCCACTTTGATAAAGGTTCAACCAAAACAATTCAACAAGTCTCCTTGAGTACTTTTACTGCACAGCTGAGCCAGTGGCCACACATATCTCTACATCTCTTGCAGATGTTTTTTATATATTTGTCATTTTAATTACATATATATTAATTTGTTAATATTGATTTAATATTAACAAATAAAATGGCAAAACTATATAAGACTTCAATGACTCTGCTGTACAGTTTATCTGTGCCTTTCAGTTCCACCAATAAGTCCTTTTCTATAGACATGGAGGCTAATGCTGAAAGCCGAGAGAGCTCTGCCTCTCAGAGGCCCCGTTAGGCTAGCTGGCCCCGGTGTCGCCAACTCCAAATCTGATTGGTTAACGCCACCGTTTAGTTTCTGTTCACTTTAAGCTCCAGGCGCCCGCACTGTTGATTCTGAAGGCCTAAGGGCAGATTACTTGGACCCTGGCAACACATTATGGCTGAAATATGATTGGATAAAAGCTCAGACAAAAAGGCCAGCCCTCCAAATCTCGATCTGAGGCTGGAAGCAGCGTAACCAAGAGGAAAGCTATGGAATGAAGGTAATAGACTATGGGGAATAATTTAATACATATTTGTGGAAACAATATATAAATTAATTTAATTTATATTCTGATGATGTTTAGGCCAGCAGAGAAGGCCTTGCTGGCCCTGACGGCCCACCACTGTTCAACATCTACAAATTCTACATAATATTTGTACTAATACTACATAGTATTGGGTGATTTATATCTGGGAGGTAGTCTTGGTTTTACTCTTACTAGTGATCCTAGTGACCTTAATAACCCTAGTGACACTAACGACCCTAGTGAACCTTGTGACCCTAGTGACCCTAGTGAACCTTGTGACCCTAGTGACACTAACGACCCTAGTGAACCTTGTGACCTTAGTGACCCTAGTTACCCTAATGACCCGAGTGACCCTAGTGACTATAATGACCCTAACGTCAAAGTGACCATAATGACCCTAATGACACTAGTAAACCTTGTGACCCTAATGACCCTAGTGACCCTAGTGACCCTAGTTACCCTAATGATCCTAGTGACCCTAATGACCCTAATGATCCAAATTACACTAAGACCCTAGTAAACCTTGTCACCCTAATGACCCTAGTGACCCTAGTTGCCCTAGTGACCCTAGTGACCCTAGTTACCCTAATGACCCGAGTGACCCTAATGACCCTAATGACCCTAGTGAACCTCGTGACCCTAGTGACCCCCCGTAGACCTTATGACCCCAACGACTTTAGGACCCCAGAATCAATAAAATGCTTAAATAGGACCAACCTGCCGTCCCTCCTGCGGACTTGGTGATTGGGAGGAATCTAGCCGGGGGGAGGGGCTGGTGAGTGGCGGCACGTCATTCTGCGGGTGGGAGGGATCAGGTGCAGAGAGATGAGTTTTCTCACGTTGGTAACATTGGAGTATATGGACGAGAGAATAGTGTATTATACTGTTTATTATGTGTATAGAAATACTGTATATTGAATAAATAAATATTGTTTGTAATATGTACAGTATTTATACTGTTTATTTTATAAATAAATACTTTTTATTAAATATATATTTAAATACTGTATATTAAATATCTACAATATATATAAACACTGTATATAAATATATTTATATATATATATATAAATTCTGGTTTATATATATATATATACTGTATACACAAATAATGTGTATTATATATACAAATAATGTCCTGTATATTATTCTTATTATTATTAGTATGTTGTTTGTTATATATATTTAAATACTGTTAATATATTAAATATATCAAGTATATATACATATATAAATATTGTTTATAAATATAGATATTCATATGTATGTATATATACGTATATATATATATATATATATATATATATATATAATATACGAGATAGGTAGATATTGTTCTAGATATTGTTATATATAGTTTGCCAACTTATTGTACTTTTCCCTTATTGTACTTCAACCTGAACTTATTGTACTTCAACCTGAACTTATTGTACTTCTACCTGAGCACTGGCTCAGTTCTTGGAGACTAAGTTAGGAATGAAATGCACTTTTGACTTCTGGTGACGAGTTGTTCTCTTATCTGCCCTTTGTTGAAACACACTACTGTAAGACGCTGTGGATAAAAGCGTCAGCTAAATGACTCAAATTAAACATTTTTTATATATAAATGCTGATAATTATAAATATATAATGTTTATTATATATATGTAGATATAAGAGTTGTTTATATATATATAATTGATGTGTTTTATATATATAAATAATATATGTTGTATATAAACAATGTATGTATATTTATAAATACTGTTTATTATATACATAAATACTGTGTATAAAACATATATAGAAATACAGTTGAGTATACAGTATATATATATATATACAGTTTATATATATAAACATTGTTTATAAATATATGTATGTATATGTATGTATATATATAATATACATTATGTATATATAATAAATAGCATGTATATATAAATATACCCTAACCATAACCCTATATATATTAATATATAAATGCTGTTTATTTTATATAAATAATGTACGTGTTATATATAAACAATGTATTTTGTATGTATATAAATTGTATAACTTGTATAAATTGTATAATATAAACAGTTTATTCTGTATATATAAATAATAATGTTAATTGTTATTACCTGAGATAGTTGAGTGTCAGTTGTTGCCTCACTGGGGGTGGTAAAGACTCCTTTTCCCAGAGTTCCCTCTGTTCCCAGGAGCAGGGCGTCCAGGTGGAGGTCTTGGATGGACTCGTAGATGTGATGACCGTCTCCTCCTTCTCTTCTCAACTTCACACCAGCCTTCTGCCTCTCAGACTGTGGCTCCTCCTCCTCCTGTTTGTTCTCCAGCCGAGGAACCACCGGGGTGTCAACGGCGATGGGGAGAGGAACCACAGGGGTTTCCACGGCAATGGGCAGGGGAACCACCGGGGGTTCCACGGCGATGGTGGGGGGAACCACTGGGGTTTCCGCAGTGATGGGGGCAGGAACCACAGGGGTTTCCACGACGATGGGCAGGTGGGGGCGGGAGGTGGGGTCTGCGGGGCTGAAGCTGGGGACTCTGGGTTTGTCCTCCAGGGAGCATCCCAGCACCCCACTCCTTGTCCCCGTGTTGGATGAGGTCCAGGGGAGCGAGGGGAGGGGCTGCGGAAGGTCCAGTGGAACCCCAAACGTTGACAGACGGTTCTCCGTCCGGCGATGTCCGGGAACACGGAGACGGATGGTGACCTCATCTCCCGGCTTGGAATCCTCCGCCCCTCGGTCCGACTGCTTCTGGGAGGAGCAGGAGGAGGCGGAGGAGCAGGGGGGGGGAGGAGCACCGGTACAGGAGGGGGGAGGGCAGAGGCTTTGGGAGGAGGAGTCACAAAGTCTAGGGGGGAAGGGATGGCGGGCGGCAACTCCTTAACATACTTGGCGGGGATGTAGAAGGGTTTGGAGTCTGGGTGGGATTGGACCTGCCACCAGTGGGTGTTAGTCTTGGCCAGGAGGGCGTAGCGCTCGTTGGGTCTGATGGAGATCCAGGCCCCTTCACGATCCTGGTACTCATACTGGAACTCCACCAGTACCAGCCCCAGACCACCTGGAGAGACCAGTAACATGTTAGCATCTAGAGAGACCAGAAACATGTTATTACCTAGAGACCAGTGATATGTTATCACCTAGAGACCAGTGATATGTTATCACCTAGAGACCAGTGATATGTTATCACCTCCTAGAGAGACCAGTGACATGTTATCAGAGACCAGTGACATGTTATCCCCTCCGAGAGAGACCAGTGACATGTTATCCCCTCCTAGAGAGACCAGTGACATGTTATCACCTCCTCGAGAGACCAGTAACATGTTATCACCTCCTTGAGAGACCAGTAACATGTTATCACCTCCTTGAGAGACCAGTAACATGTTATCACCTAGAGACCAGTGACATGTTATGACCTCCTCGAGAGACCAGTGACATGATACCACCTCCTAGAGAGACCAGTGACATGTTATCACCTCCTTGAGCGACCAGTGACATGTTATCACCTCCCTGAAAGACCAGTGACATGTTATCACCTCCTTGAGAGACCAGTGACATGTTATCACCTCCTTGAGAGACCAGTGACATGTTATCGCCTCCTTGAGAGACCAGTAACATGTTATCACCTAGAGACCAGTAACATGTCATCACCTAGAGACCAGTGACATGTTATCACCTCCTAGAGAGACCAGTGACATGTTATCACCTCCTAGAGAGACCAAGTGACATGTTATCACCTCCTAGAGAGACCAAGTGACATGTTATCACCTAGAGACCAGTGACATGTTATAACCTAGACTAGTGACAGATTATCATAGAAAGACCAGTGATATCTGATCATAAAGAGACCAGTGACATGTTATTACCTAGAGCAGTATAACAAATACGAAAAAATAAAAAAGTAAAATTTTTAACACAGTTGTATTGCGTGCATGGTGTAAATACTTTTCTAACAGTGTTGCTTTTATTTTGAAAAGGGTGCCGGTTTTTTTAAATTGACATTATACTGCGTTGAACACGGGTGCTTCAAGTGATGCTGCTGGCTAGCCCTCAAAATGTCAGCTCACGCCAAAAAAAGAAAGATTGATACTGAATGGCGCGTTTTCAAGAAGACATGGACTGCTCAGTATTTATTTACAGAAGTCAAAGGTAAAGCCGTGTGCTTAGTTTGTGGTACGCAGGTCGCTGTGTTCAAGGATTACAATTTGAGTCGTCACTATGTGACTAAACACGCAGAGAAATACAAGAACTTGTCTGATGAAGAGCGGGCAAAGGAGTCGGATGCTTTGCTTGCTATGCTGCAAAACCAACAAGGACTTTTTACAAAACATTGCACATCCAGAAATGCAGCTGTCAAGACAAGTTATGTCTTATCCCACAAAATCGCTAGAAAAAGTCAACCGTTTTCTGATGGAGAGTTTATTAAGGAGTGTTTGTTGCACTCTGCAGCAATAATATGCCCGGAGAAAAAGGAGGCATTTGACAATGTGGCCCTCTCCCGACGCACTGTAACGAGGAGGACTGAGGACATCGCGGGGAATCTTGAGCTTCAGCTGCAGAACAGAGCGGTCAATTTTGGCTTTTTTTCCTTGGCTTTGGATGAGAGCTGCGATGTACGTGACACTGCTCAGCTACTCATCTTCTTACGTGGGATAACTACGGATTTCAAAATCACGGAGGAGCTGGCAGCCATGCATTCAATGAAAGGGAGAACAACAGGGAGGGTTTGTTCACGGAGGTAAATGCATGTTTGGATAAGCTGGGACTGAAATGGGACAAGCTAGCAGGTGTGACAACGGATGGTTGTCCGAATCTGACGGGGAAAAATGTTTTGACTTTTGAAGAGAATGCAGGATAAAGTGACAGAAATTAGTATGTTTGCATTGTATTATACATGAAGAAGTGTTGTGTAAGTCAGTGTTAAAAATTTACCAGGGCAAGAGCCCTGAATCACAGACAGTTTATTGCACTTTTGGAGGAAAATGAGACATCATGACATATGCTACCATGCAGCTGTCAGGTGGCTCAGCCTGGGTAAAGTCCTTAAAAGAGTATGGGACCTGAGAGAAGAGATTCAAGACTTCCGTGTGAAGAAAGGTAATGTCATCCCACAGCTTTCAGACGCAGACTGGATGGCAGACCTTGGTTTTGCTGTAGACTGTGCACTAATGAATGAACTAAATGTCAAGCTGCAATGCAAGGGCCTTTTTGTGCATGAAATGTACAGCGCAGTGAAGGCTTTCATGAGAAAGTTGCAGCTTATCTCAAGCCAAATGAAGGACAACATTCTCACCCACTTTCAAACACTGAAGGAAGCCACACCATCAGCTCATCACCTCCACAGGTACTCATCCATGTTAGAAGCACTGCATAGTGAGTTTTCAAGGCGATTTCAAGACTTTAAAACAGCTGAGAATGAAATGCACATGATTTCTTCCCCATTTACATGCAATGTGGATGATGCACCCAGTGATGTTCAGCTTGAACTCATTGACCTACAGTCTGACACACTTCTGTCAGAGCACTTTAGGTCAGTCTCACTGCCTGAGTTTTACTCTTCCCTGAAAGAGGAGAACTTTCCACACATGAGGAGACATGCTCAGAAGATTCTGGTCCTCTTTGGATCTACCAACATTTGTGAACAGACATTCTCAGTGATGAAGTTCAACAAATCCAGATACAGGTCCTCAGATACAGGTCCTCACTGATGATCACCTCTCAGCTGTCCTTCGAATAGCTCCCTCAGACATTCAGCCAGATCTCAGTGCACTTGTTCAATCCCAAGACAGACTGGACTATTCTCACTGAACAAGTAAAATGCACTGAAAAACATCAAAAGCACGTATTGCTTTTTGTATAAAGTTCTTTAATTGCAGTATTGGTTTGTGTATTGTGGTTTGTAACATGTTAAAAATAAAATACTGATGTAATGATTGATGTTTTTACTGTTTATTATTATTCTTTAGGAGTATTTGCTTATTCGACCCACTCCACAATTTCATATATTTATTGTAAGAGAATAACCAGTAGCAGCTAATCAAAATATACAATGTACTGCTTTTTATAATGGGAGAAAATTAATATTGAGCAGAATAAGTTAACTTAATGTTGATTTGGCCCTCCAACACAGCTCGGGGTTCTCATGTGGCCCCTTGGGAAAATGAATTGCCCACCCCTGACCTAGAGAGACCAGTAACATGTTATCATAGAGACCAGTAACATGTTATCATAGAGACCAGTTACATGTT
>CM051012.1:25277335-25452335 GCA_027704905.1 Muraenolepis orangiensis | reverse complement strand
TGTGTGTGTGTCTTTCTTAGCTTCCTTCCTCACATGAGTTCATTTCCTAAAAGAGAGACAGAGAGAGAGAGAGACATTGATTTGTATTATGTTATTGAGTTGAAAGTTGTGGACAACAATACCTAAACATGTAAAATAAAATAACATAACATATCACAGTGGATCCACTACACACCAACCAAATATCAAGAAGTATATTAATATACATCTCAAAGTCAGATAGTACACTCTCGTAGGGGTGTGGTCTGAAAGGCTGTAGCTTGATTCAGCTGCAGCCTGACACTAGCTGCTACGTAGCCAGGAGCTAAAATAGACTCCGCCCATTACATCAGCTTAAAGGAAGAGAAGGACATCAATTGGCTGACATGAGTTTTATATTTGAAGTTAATAACACCTTGATAACCTTAAAAACACATTGAAAACCCTTAATTACACCTTGATAACCTTAAAAACACATTGATAACCCTTAATTACACCTTGATAACCTTGATAACCCTTAATAACACCTTGATATCACATTGATAACCCTTAATAACACCTTGATAACCTTTAATAACACCTTGATAACCTTAATAACACCTTAAGAACCCTTAATTACACCTTTATAACCCGTAATAACTCCTTGATGACCTTAATTACACCTTGATAACCTTTAATAACACCTTGATAACCCTTAATAACACCTTGATAACACCTTAATTACACCTTAATAACCTGTAATAACACCTTGATAACCTTAAAACACCTCGATAACCCTTAATAACACCTTGATAACCCCTTGATAACCCTTAATAACACCTTGATAACACCTTAATACCACCTTGATAACACCTTAATACCACCTTAATACCACCTTGATAACCCCTAATAACACCTGATATCCCTTAATAACACCTTGATAACCCCTAATAACACCTGATATCCCTTAATAACACCTTGATAACACCTTGATAACCCTTAATAACACCTTGATAACCCTTAATAACATCATTAAAAGTACATCATGCTTAATAACACCTTGATAACCCTTATTAACATAGTACCTAACGACATAGTACCGAACGACGTAGTACCTAACGACGTAGTACCTAACGCTGGCTATCCATCAGCAGAGAGAGCCACTAGAGGCGTGTCTTTCACGTTAACAACCAATCAGTGGCCTCCATCATATGTTTTGACCAATCCCTGACTATTCATTTAAATCAAGGCTTTCCTGTGTTGAGAACACCATAATCATCAAGTATAGTACTGAATACATATTAGTATTAGTAAAGACTTAACTTTATACATACCATTTGTATTATTAGTATAGTATGAATACATATTAGTATTAATATTAGTGTTGGTAAAGTCGTAACTATATAGATACCATCAGTTCTATTAGTACGCATACATATTAGCATAGTATTAGTATAAGTAAAGGTGTTACTATATTGTTACCATCAGTTTGTTCCATTATTTAACAGTATATATACTATATCATTACATTACAGTTATATATAATACTATATACTACTATAATACTAATATATATGAATATATACTACTATATAATACTAATATACATTACAGTTATCTAATATATATTAATATATACTACTATATAATACTTCTATATATTAATATAAACTACTATATAATACTAATATATATTAATATATACTACTATATAATTACAATACATTGCAGTTAATGTATACTACTATATAATATTTCTATATATTAATATAAACTACTATATAATACTAATATATATTAATATATACTACTATATAATACTAATATATATTAATATATACTACTATATAATACTAATATATATTAATATATACTACTATATAATACTTCTATATATTAATATATACTACTATATAATACTAATATATATTAATATATACTACTATATAATACTAATATATATTAATATATACTACTATATAATACTTCTATATATTAATATATACTACTATATAATACTAATATATATTAATATAAACTACTATATAATACTAATATATACTACTATATAATACTAATATATATTAATATATACTACTATATAATACTAATATATATTAATATATACTACTATATAATACTAATATATATTAATATATACTACTATATACATTACATTACATTACAGTCATTTAGCAGATGTGTTTCAACAAAGGAAGGTAAGAGAACAACTCGTCACCAGAAGACAAAAGTGCATTTAATTCAAGTCTCCAGTGCTCAGGTAGAAGTACAATAAGTAAAAAGTACAATAAGTAAAAAGTACAATAAGTAAAAAGTACAATAAGGTAAAAGTACAATAAGGTAAAAGTACAATAAGGTAAAAGTACAATTAGTTCAGGTAAAAGTACAATAAGTAAAAAGTACAATAAGTAAAAAGTACAATAAGGTAAAAGTACAATAAGGTAAAAGTACAATTAGTTCAGGTAAAAGTACACTAGAACCATATCGACCTAACAAGAGAGACGCTAAAGCCAGTAAAAAGAGGACATAGAGAGAATAAGACAGGATAAGAGGACGCGAGTAAAGTATTAGTATAAGTATTGATAAGTACTAAGTATGAGCATTAGTATTAGTAAGTATTAGTACTTAGTACTTATAAGTATTAGTAAAGGCGTTACTATATTGTTACTATCAGTTATGCAGTATAAGTATATTCTTACCTTCAGTTCCGGGTCTGCGCGCTCAGCTCTCGTCTGGTTGTCATGGAGACGCTAGTTTGTCTTCTGGCTTAGTCTGGCTTCGTCTTTTAACCTGCTTTAAATCCATGTTTAACCCGCTTTTAACCTGCTTTCACCGCGTAGTAACCCGGGTTAACCTGTTTTACCAGGTGTTAAACCGGTTTTAATAAGCTTTAACCCCGTATTTACCAGGTTTAACCCGTCTTCCAGCTCATCATGGACCGGTAGGTGGAGGACATTATTCCTTTCATTGTAATTGTTGCATACGGCAAATAAAAATAATCGTGCATATTGTGGTTGTGGAGGAGCAGGGAGGAAGAGGTGCAGGAGGAGGCGCAGGAGGAGGAGGTGCAGGAGGAGGAGGAGGTGCAGGAGGCGCAGGAGGAGGCGCAGGAGGAGGCGCAGGAGGAGGAGGCGCAGGAGGAGGTGATCGACTTCGTGTCCCTGGAGAGGGAGCTGCGTTCCGCGGTGCAAGAGGACAACAAACTCCGCAGAGAAAACTCCGCTAAACTCCGGGCTGCGTCTCAGAGTCTCACCACCTACCAGGAGTTCAGGTACAATCGAAATTAAATAAATACATATTCATAATTGCTCGGATATGACGGAACATATACCCATGTTGTCTGTGTGTATAAAAACTTGTCTGTCTGTATTTAAACCCGTCTGTCTGCAGGGATATTGTTCTGTCTTGTCACCTGAAACCTTTGGACCAGAAGGAGCGACGAGGAGCTGGCAGACACACCTGGAACCCTCTGGAGTTGCCAAGCAACCACACACCATCTATCCCCTAGCAACCACCCACCATCTATCCCCTAGCAACCACCCACCATCTGTCCACTAGCAACCACCCACTATCTGTCCCTAGCAACCACCCACCATCTGTCCCCTAGCAACCACCCACCATCTGTCTTCTAGCAACATTGTTTTATGATGCCTAATGCGCTCCTTGATAACCCTTAATAAACCCTTGTTAACTTTTAATAACACCTGATATTCCTTAACACCTCAATAACACCTTAATAACACCTTGATTACCTTAATAGCTACATTATAACCCTTAATAACACCTTGATAACCTTAAAAACACATTGATAACCCTTAATTACACCTTGATAACCCTTAATAACACCTTGATAACCTTAATAACACCTTGATAACCTTTAATAACACCTTGATAACCCTTAATAACACCTTGATAACACCTTGATAACCTGTAATAACACCTTGATAACCTTAAAAACACCTTGATAACCCTTAATAACACCTTGATAACCCCTTGATAACCCTTAATAACACCTTAATACCACCTTGATAACCCCTAATAACGCCTGATATACCTTAATAACACCTTGATAACCCCTAATAACACCTGATATCCCTTGATAACACCTTGATAACCCTTAATAACACCTTGATAACCCTTAATAACACCTTGATAACCCTTAATAACATCATTAAAAGTACATCATGCTTAATAACACCTTGATAACCCTTATTAACAAGTAAGTATAAGGTATTAGTATAGTATTAGCACTGTAGTGCCGAACAAGGTAGTACCTAACGACATAGTACTGAATGACATAGTACCTAATGACGTAGTACCTAACGAGGTAGTACCTAACGACATAGTACTGAACGACATAGTACCTAATGACGTAGTACCTAACGACGTAGTACAGAATGATGTAGTACCTAACGACGTAGTACCTAACGACGTAGAACCTTACGACGTAGTACCTAACGACGTACTACCTAACGACGTACTACCTAACGACGTACTACCTAACGACGTACTACCTAACGACGTACTACCTAACGACGTACTACCTAACGACGTACTACCTAACGACGTACTACCTAACGCTGGCTATCCATCAGCAGAGAGAGCCACTAGAGGCGTGTCTTTCACGTTAACAACCAATCAGTGGCCTCCATCATATGTTTTGACCAATCCCTGACTATTCATTTAAATCAAGGCTTTCCTGTGTTGAGAACACCATAATCATCAAGTATAGTATGAATACATATTAGTATTAGTAAAGACTTAACTTTATACATACCATTTGTATTATTAGTATAGTATGAATACATATTAGTATTAATATTAGTGTATTAGTGTACATATTAGTGTTGGTAAAGTCGTAACTATATAGATACCATCAGTTCTATTAGTATGCATACATATTAGCATAGTATTAGTATAAGTAAAGGTGTTACTATATTGTTACCATCAGTTTGTTCCATTATTTAACAGTAAATATATACTACTATATAATACTAATATACATTACATTACAGTTATATATATAATACTAATATACATTAATATAAACTACTATATAATGCTAATATATATTAATATATACTATTATATATATATTACATTACAATCCAGTCATTTAGCAGTTAATATATACTACTATATAATACTAATATATTAATATATACTACAATATAATACTAATATATATTAATGTATACTACTATATAATACTAATATATATTAATATAAACTACTATATAATACTAATATATATTAATATAAACTACTATATAATACTAATATATATTAATATATACTACTATATACATTACATTACATTGCAGTTATTTCGCAGTTAATGTATACTACTATATAATACTTCTATATATTAATATAAACTACTATATAATACTAATATATATTAATATATACTACTATATAATACTAATATATATTAATATATACTACTATGTACATTACATTACATTATAGTAATTTAGCAGACGCTTTTATCCAAAGCGACTTACAGTAGTGTGTTTCAACAAAGGAAGGTAAGAGAACATCTCGTCACCAGAAGACAAAAGTGCATTTAATTCCTAACAAGAAGTCTCCAGTGCTCAGGTAGAAGTACAATAAGTAAAAAGTACAATAAGTAAAAAGTACAATAAGGTAAAAGTACAATAAGTTAAAAGTACAATAGGTAAAAGTACAATTAGTTCAGGTAAAAGTACAATAAGTAAAAAGGACAGGACAAGACGCGAGTAAAGTATTAGTATAAGTATTGATAAGTACTAAGTATGAGCATTAGTATAAGTATTAGTAAAGGCGTTACTATATTGTTACTATCAGTTATGCAGTATAAGTATATTCTTACTATCAGTTCCGGGTCTGCGCGCTCAGCTCTCGTCTGGTTGTCATGGAGACGCTAGTTTGTCTTCTGGCTTTGTCTGGCTTCGTCTTTTAACCTGCTTTAAACCCATGTTTAACCCGCTTTTAACCTGCTTTTGTAGTGTATTTGTATACCCTAAGTATAAAACTAAAACACTATCTGTGATACTGTATGCATTGTAAGGGCCATGCGTGTTGCGGCGACCAACAGGCGTTGCCAGGGATACGACCCCCCCGGGGGTTTGAGCTTGTAAACGTGTGACGTCACGATGAAGACACCGTGACCAATCAGAGTAGTGGATACTGGTTGTACCTCTCAGACCAATAGGATTAGTCGATGTTTGTTTACTTTGACCAATAGGAGTAGTAGATGTTTATGATTCTATTTTCTATATAATGTGTGGCAAAGGAGCGCGTCGCCAGTCTGTGAATTGGCACGCTAGGCTCCATTTTGCTAAAAATAAAGATATTGAACTTAGTATCCGGACCTCAGAAAGATTCTTGTTCCACCCGAGTATAAATTATACTACACTTTCACCGCGTAGTAACCCGGGTTAACCTGTTTTACCAGGTGTTAAACCGGTTTTAATAAGCTTTAACCCCGTATTTACCAGGTTTAACCCGTCTTCCAGCTCATCATGGACCGGTAGGTGGAGGACATTATTCCTTTCATTGTAATTGTTGCATACGGCAAATAAAAATAATCGTGCTGTGTGTCTGGAGGAGCAGGGAGGAGGAGGTGCAGGAGGAGGCGCAGGAGGAGGAGGCGCATAAGGAGGAGGTGCAGGAGGAGGTGATCGACTTCGTGTCCCTGGAGAGGGAGCTGCGTTCCGCGGTGCAGGAGGACAACAAACTCCGCAGAGTAAACTCCGCTAAACTCCGGGCTGCGTCTCAGAATCTCACCACCTACCAGGAGTTCAGGTACAATCGAAATTAAATAAATACATATTCATCATCCATAAATACATATTCATCATCAATTACTACATATTCATCATCCAAATATAGAATTTTTGATATTTATTAATAATTTCCCACACAAATATACATGATTTATAAATAAATAAATGTTCATAATATATATATATATATATATATATATATATATATCTTCACTACGTAGTAGACAATCAATATAATATATATATATCTATCTATATATATAGATAGATATATATAGATATATATATATACATTGATATATATATATATATAGATATATACATATATCTATATATATCTATATATATATATATATTCACTACGTAGTAGACAATAAATGATATATATATATACAGTATATATATCACCCATCAATCAATTTATTGTTATTTATTGTTCTGTTTTTGTTCATTTGTTTGTTGCTGTGTAGTCATTTTATAGTGTTGTTCTAGAATTTCATACTGAAATTCTTGAATCTTGAATATTGTATATAGTATAAATTATGTCTGCCTGTCTATAAACATGTCTGTCTGTCTGTTTATAAACCTGTCTGTATATAAACCTGTCTGTCTGTATATACACCTGTCTGTCTGTATATAAACCTGTCTGTCTGTCTGTATGTAAACCTGTCAGTCGGTCTTTATATACCCATGTCTGTGTGTATAAAAATTATTATTATTATTATTATAAAAACTTGTCTGTCTGTATTTAAACCCGTCTGTCTGCAGGGATATTGTTCTGGCTTGTCATCTGAAACCTTTGGACCAGAAGGAGCGACGAGGAGCTGGCAGACACACCTGGAACCCTCTGGCGTTGCCAAGCAACCACACACCATCTATCCCCTGCATTATTAAACCTTAATTATATAAAGATGATATTATTAAAGCTTGATTATATAAAGATGATATTAAAGCTTAATGATATAAACATGCTATTATTAAACCTTAATTACATAAATAATATATATTTAAACCCTAATGATATAAACATGATACTATTAAAGCTTGATTATATAAAGATATTATTAAATCTTAATGATATAAACATGATATTATTAAAGCTTAATGATATAAACATGATATAATTAAACCCTAATGACATAAACATGATATTATTAAACCTTAATGATATAAAGATGATCTTATTAAACCTTAATGATATATAGATGATATTATTAAACCTTAATAATATAAACATAAACATACACACAAAACAACAAACCAATTCTAGACAAGAATGGCCAAATGCTCTCAACTGTGGATGAACAGCTAGAACGATGGGTAGAACACTTTCAAGATGTTCTAAATAGGCCACCACCAGCAAACCACCAAATATACCCAAAGCTGGGATTCCACTAAATATCAGGTGTGAGAGACCAACAAAAGTTGAAATAAAGACTGGAATCAAGCAACAGAAGAGTGGCAAGGCTGCTGGCCTTGATAATATTCCATCAGAAGCCCTTAAAGCAGATGCAACTACATTAGCAGACATGCTCTATGACTTGTTTGCCAGGATTTGGGAAGAGAAAAAGACACCTAGAGAATGGGCAGAGGGACACATTGTGAAACTCCCAAAGAAAGGTGACTTACGACAGTGTAAGAACTACAGAGGGATCCCCCTACTTTCCGTACCCGGAAAAGTTCTCAACCGGATCATCCTCAACCGCCTCCAGGAATCTGTAGACAAGAGGCTCAGGGACCAGCAGGCCGGGTTCAGGAGAGGCCGCTCGTGTACGGATCACATAGCAACACTTTGCATCATAATTGAACAGTCAATAGAATGGAACACACGGATCCCTCTACATCAACTTCATCAAATTCGAAAAAGCATTTGACAGCTTAGACAGAACAACCCTATGGAGCCTAACTGCACATTTTTGGTTTATTTGTATTGTACATATTATTTTTATTTTCATGGTATTGTTTTGGAGATGTAAACTGCGGGAGGGAATGGGGAGTAAGCATTCCAATGTACTTGCTACAAATGGCCTATAAAAATATCTTGTATCTTGTATCTTGTAATGGGACACTACGGAATCCCCATCAAACTAATAAACATCATCAAAAACTCATGACGGAACCACATGCAAGATCATGCATGCAGGCCAGTTATCAAAGAGCCTCGATGTCAATACGGGGGTCAAGCAGGGTTGTCTACTCTCACCATTCCTTTTCCTCCTTGCAGTCGACTGGATCATGAAGGAAACAACCAAAGGGGAGAGAAATGGGATCCAGTGGACAATGTTGGAGCAATTAGACGACCTCGACTTTGCAGATGACATTGCCCTTCTCTCTCACACACATATGCAAATGCAGGAGAAGACAGACAGACTCACACAAGCAGCAGAACAATTGGGACACACACCAAACACAACCAAGACACAGGCGATGAAGATCCATTCAAGGAGCAGCAACCCCATCCTCATACACGGCGCCCCCTAGAGGACCCATCCTCATACCCGGCGCCCCCTAGAGGAAGTGGAGGAATGTGGACCTGTGGGAGAGAACTGGACCGGATCCCATTGACCTACAGATCCTAAAGAGAAAGTGGAACTGGATAGGACACACTCTCAGGAAATCAGCCAACAACATCACCCGACAAGCCCTAAAGTGGAACCCACAAGGGAAGAGAGAAAGAGGTCGCCCAAGAACAGTTGGAGGAGGGACGTCCAGGCAGAGATGTCTTTGAGTGGGCAACACTGGGGAGACCTTGAAAAACTTGCCCCAACCGAGTGAGATGGAAGACATTCGTCAATGGCCTATGCTCCCTGGAGGAGCCAAGGGCTTAACTTAACAAACTAATATAAACATGATATTATTAAACCTTAGTGATATAAAGATGATATTTTTAAACCTTAATCATATAAACATGATATTATAAAACCTTAATCATATAAACATGATATTAAGATAATGATATATAAGGATCAAATTTACATTCAAACAGGATGCTTTTATGTCCTTTATTTTGATTTTTTTAAATGTGCTTTTTGAATGTGCTTTTTAAATGCGTAAGAATTGGACAAAGACGTTTTAAAAGGTGTATTTAACTGTATATTTGTCATAGTACAATTTAAAAAAAATTTAAACACACAGTTTATTAGCAGTTTACAATAATGTATGTTAGCAAAATTAATAGTTGGTTTAGATTAAAGTAATCAGAGATATAATATACATTTGCAGAATACACATCAATTAAATAGATCATACATTCAATAAATAGATCATATATTCAATAATATACATATATTCTAAATTCCTATCAGGTCAAACGACTTCTCCCAGATCCAGAAAGTTGAATCCTGCCTGATTGCGATTAAAAGATGGATGTCCCAAAACGACCTGCAGCTTAACAGGAAAAACAGAGCTGATAATCATCGGCCCGAAGCAACAAGGACCACTATTTGATGTCACACTGTTGTTTGAGGGCTCTACTGTCGCACAAAGCTGTTCTGTTAAAAGTCTTGGTTTCCTCGCTCCACTGGCTTCCAGTAAATGCCAGGTCAGATTTCAAGGTGCTTCTACTAACTTAAAAAAATCCTACACGGATTAGCACCCCCATACCTGAAAGACCTTATTGTTCCCTATTGTCCTTCTCAGCTCCTCCGGACTTCAGGAGCCGGCCTTCTATCAATTCCAAGTCATAAAGAACTCAGCAGGGAATAGAGCGTTCTCCTATCGAGCGCCCTTTCTGAGGAACAGTCTGTCACCTGGAATCAGGGAAGCAGACTCTGTTAAAATATTTAAATCTAAAACCTAAATTTTTATATTGTCGTTTGGCTCCTAGAAGTGGCCCCTCAGCTCTCATTACAGCTAAATGGACCCGTTAGCCAGCACTAGCCTAGCCCTGCTGTCGATGGGCACTAGACTAGAGGTTCTCCACATGGTCCATCTCATCATCAGACTGATAGGTACTAGACTAGAGGTTCTCTACATGATCCATCCAATCATCAGACTGATAGGTACTAGACTAGAGGTTCTCTACATGGTCCATCTCATCATCAGACTGATAGGTACTGGACTAGAGGTTCTCTACATGGTCCATCTCATCATCAGACTGATAGGTACTAGACTAGAGGTTCTCTACATGGTCCATCCATCATCAGACTGATAGGTACTAGACTAGAGGTTCTCTAGGGTTTTTTGGGTGTCGTAAACATGTGGCCTGTGAAGGCCTTAGAGAATGTTACTGTGGTTAAGGGCTAGACTAATAAAGTTGACTTGACTTGAAATTGACAATTCAATAATGTATATAGATCATATATTCAATAATATATATAGATAATATATTTAATAATATATATAGATCATATATTTAATAATATATATCGATCATATATTCAATAATGTACACACCAACCACACACACACATACACCTTCTGTCTTCAGTCCCAGGATTTTATCACTGTTAAGGAAAGGTCACAGGAGATAGGAAAGGTCACAAGAGATAAGAAAGGTCACAAGAGATAGGAAAGGTCACAAGAGGAAGACAGGTAAAATAACATGCTCACCATGATGATGTGTTCAGAGGTCGAAGGTTACACCCTTGGATGACCTCTGTAGAGATCCACTGCTACCACTGGTCCTACGCATGATACCTGATGACATCACAACACACTGATGACATCATGTCTCACATTCACCCATTCATCTACACATTCACCCACCGACGGCCGAGTCAGCCATCAAGGAGACAGCCAGCAGGTCAGGAGCAGTTAGGGTTAGGGGGTCTTACTGTGGACACCTCCACCGTTTTTGCTAGGAGGAGCTGAGGCTCGAACCAGCAACCTTCCGGTTGTGAGGCGACTGTCTACCTCCTGAGCTATACTGCCGCCCAGTCTGATGCCCTGATGACATCACAACAACACACTGATGACATCAGTGTGTTGGGGTAGGGGTTAGACAGGTAGGGTGAGACAGGTAGGGTCACCTGAATGAGTGTTTCTGAGGATAGGGGAGTTTCCCAGTCGCTGGCGGTTGCTCACAATGTTGTCCGGTGGCAACATGCTAGGGGGCGGGGCTTTACCCCACTTCCTGTACGTCTCTTCAATCTCTCTCTTCTGATTGGCCTGCAGCATGTGCACCTCCAGCTGGTGTCTGGTGAGGGGGTAGGACTTTAAGGGTTATTGTCACATGGTATGTTAATGTCACATGGTAAGTTAATGTCCAACCAATCACCTTTCACGGAGAGTCTGAATCTCATTCCACAACAATCCATCTTCGGCGTCTGATTCATCGGCGCTGGCGCTGGAGAGACAGTTACTGATATGTGATTGGTTGAGGTTGCCTGTTGGCACCTCCCACCATCGCCTAGCTCCTCTCCTCAACTCCTCCTCTCCTGGTCTCTTTTCCTTTCTTTGATAGCTTCCTCCTCCTCCTCCTCTCTTCTTCTCTCTGTGTCCATCCCGGTTGTCATGGTGACCCAGGCTACGAGGCCGGAAGATGCTCTCCTCTTCTGAGCTGCTCTCTGATTGGTTGATGTGAGTGGGGGGCGGAGAGCGACAGGTGGGCATTGGAGGATGGAAGACAGGTTCTCCGGGAGACACCTGGAAACGACCTACTGTCATTGAGACACACAGGGAGAGGGAGAGACAGGTAGAGAGACAGATGGATAGAGAGAGAGGTAATTAGAGAGAGAGGTAGAGAGAGACAGATAGAGAGACAGACAGGTAGAGCAAGAGGTAGGTAGAGAGACCGGTAGAGAGAGAAAGGTAGATAAAGACAGATAGAGAGAGAGACAGGTAGAGGCAGGTAAAGAGTCAGAGCGAGAGGTAGAGAGAGAGAGGTGGAGAGAGAGGGAGTGCGAGAGATAGAGAGCTAAAGAAGAGAAACCAAGTCTATGGGCACAGACAGACAGGCAGGTCGAGACAGACAGACAGACAAATACCTATAGATGTATTCTGGGTGGTGTAGTATTCAGAGGGAGAAGAGAACTACAAAGAGAGAGGAAAATACTATCATCATCACCGCCACCTGTCTTCTACTGTCTGTAGTGTCATCTACTGTCTACTGTCCTCTATTCTCTTTTCTGCCTTCTACTGTCTGTAGTGTCATCTACTGTCTACTGTCCTCTATTCTCTTTTCTGCCTTCTACTGTCTCTAGTGTCATCTACTGTCTACTGTCCTCTATTGTCTTTTCTGCCTTCTACTGTCTGTAGTGTCATCTACTGTCTACTGTCCTCTATTGTCTTTTCTGCCTTCTACTGTCTCTAGTGTCATCTACTGTCTACTGTCCTCTATTGTCTTTTCTGCCTTCTACTGTCTCTAGTGTCATCTACTGTCTACTGTCCTCTATTGTCTTTTCTGTCTTCTACTGTCTCTAGTGTCATCTTGGTCGATGTACGACCAAGATGGCGGGCGTATCGCGACGCCCAGCATCTGACCAGTTTTTGCAAGTTAGCGGTAATATACCTAATAATTCTTAGTCTGTTCACACAGAACAGTCTGGTTTCTATTACGTACACCCAACATAACATTTTTGAAAGTCAATTACAACATTCTGGCAAATTAATCTGCGATCTTCAACTCCAGGCTGAAACTCCGGTGGATCTCACCACAGCACGGCCGGCTGACCGACTCATCGCCCGCAGAGAAAACGTAAACACAGGAGAGGAAGCCGCGGAGGGCTACGTGCTAAGCTAAGAGCTAACCCACATCGCCCGTTGCTACACAGCATTTTCCTCGCTAAGGTACGGTCGCTGGCAAACTAAATTGATGAACTGTGGCTGTGGATTATCAACCATAAACAGATTAAGGATTGCAACGTGATGATTTTCACAGAATCATGGCTTAACAGTGGAATCGCCGACAGTGCTATTGAGCTAACGGGGCTAACTCTACACAGAGCAGACAGACCAGCTGAGGGCTCCGGTAAAACCAGGGGTGGAGGTTTGAGCATTTACATTAACAAGGCTTGGTGCACACACACCACCACCATTGAGAGCCACTGCTCTGCTAATGGTTAAATGTAGACCCCTTTACCCACCCAGGGAAATTACAGCCACCATCATAACTGCGGCTTACATACCTCCAGATGCTAATGCTAAGCTAGCTATGAAGGAACTTTACTCCGCTATTAGCAAACAGCAGAACTCCCACCCAGAGGCAGCCTTTATTATTGCAGGAGATTTCAATCATGCCAACTTAAAGACTGTGCTCCCCAAATTTCACCAGCATGTCTCCTGCTCTACAAGAGGTGGGAGAACATTAGTTTACACCAACAAGGCTGATGCTTGCAAAGCTGTCCCCCTCCCCCACCTCGGACAGAGTGATCATGTCTCTTTGTTCATGCTGCCTAAGTACATGTCACTCATCAAGCGTGTGAAGCCCATCGTTATGACAGTCAAAGTGTGGCCTGAGGGAGCAGACTCTGAGTTGCAGAACCGGTTTCTACACACAGATTGGAGTCTGTTTGCCTCCCAGTCTACACTAGACTCCCACACCGAAATCGACTACTAAACCTCCTCTGTTTTGGACTATATAAACTCCAGCATTGACACTGTCACCACCCTCAACCAGATCACAACATTCCCCAACCAGAAGCCGTGGATGAACAGAGAGGTCTGCCTACTCCTAAAGGCACGTGACACTGCTTTTAGGTTGGGCGATGCACTGGACTACTGTTCAGCCAGGACTAATCTGACCAAAGGCATCAAGCTGGCCAAGCTCAAGCACAAGCGTAGGGTTGAAGACAACTTCAACAACTCCGATACCCGATGCATGTGGCAGGGCATCCAGGCCATTACGGAATACAAACCCTCCAACAACTCCCCCCCAACCACTGACTCATCCCTCCCTGATGAGCTCAATAATTATTTTGCCCGCTTCGACCGGGATAACCACAAACAGCCCAACAGGGCTACTCTCCCCGCTGACCACCAACCTCTCACCCTCTCCCCCACAGACGTGCGTGCGGCACTGAGCAGAACAAATGCACATAAGGCAGCTGGTCCTGATGGCATCCCCGGTCGTGTGCTCAGGAACTGCGATGAGCAGCTGACCGAGGTCCTTACTGAAATTTTCAACATGTCATTAGCTCAGGAAGTTGTCCCAGCGTGCTTTAAAATCACCTCCATTGTGCCAGTTCCAAAACACTCCTCTGAAGCGAGCCTCAATGACTTCCGCCCTGTTGCACTCACCCCCATCATCATGAAGTGCTTTGAGAGGTTGGTTCTGGCTCACCTCAAATCTGGCCTCTCACCCTCACTGGATAAACACCAATTTGCCTACCATGAGAACAGGAGCACAGAGGATGCCATCTCCTCAGCCCTTCACTCCGCTCTCTCCCACCTGGATGAGAGCAAAACCCACCTGAGAATGCTGTTCATCGACTTCAGCTCAGCATTCAACACCATCATCCCCTCCAAACTCATCCACAAACTTGGTGACCTTATGGAAACCAAGAATCTTAACATTAACCCCTCTGTTTGTAACTGGTTATTGGACTTCCTAACCAACAGACCCCAGTCAGTCAGGTTGGACAGTCTCACCTCCTCCACCCTCACCCGGAACACCGGCATCCCCCAGGGCTGTGTGCTGAGCCCTCTCCTCTACTCCCTCTTCACCCATGACTGCACGCATGGTACAAACACCATCATCAAGTTTGCAGACGACACAACGGTGGTGTGCCTCATCAAGAACAACGATGAGGCAGCCTACAGGAGGAGGTCCAGCACCTGGTGGCATGGTGCGCCGTCAACAACCTGGCCCTCAAAACCAAGAAAACCAAGGAGCTGATCGTGGACTTCAGAAAGACCAGAGCTGTCTCCAACTTCAAATTCTTGGGGGTCCACATCTCCGAAGACCTCTCCTGGTCCCTCAATACTGCCTCACTGGTAAAGAAGGCTCACCAGCGTCTCTTCTTCCTGAGGAGACTGAGGAAAGCCCACCTGTCCCCTCAGATTCTGGTGAACTTTTACCGGTGTGCCATTGAAAGTATCCTCACCATCACAGTGTGGTACAGCAACTGCACTGTTTCCGACGGGAAAGCGCTGCAGAGGGTGGTGAAAACCACCCAACGCATCGTTGGACTACCCCTCCCTGCAATAAACACCACCCACCACAAACGGTGTCTGAGGAAGTCAAAGACACCTCCCACCCCACCTGTTTGGGACAGTTTTGGACTGTTTTCCCTCCTGCCCTCCGGGAGGCGCTATAGAAACCTTTGTTCCAAGTCAAGCAGGCTTAGGAGCAGCTTCTTCCCCTCAGCTGTCATCTCTCTGAACTCTGTACCCCTATGACAGCCCCCCCCCCCTGAACTCTGTATCACTGCTTCCCAACATACGAACTCTGAACTCTGCTGACAATACCCTTTCACCATTAATACCATCAATGTCTTCAAAGGCCTTGCACTGTATCATAACTCTCTACCTCTACCTATAGTTTACATATTTATAGTTTACGTATTTATTCTTTACATACCTGTATGATCATGTACATTCATGTACACAGGTAATGTACATTTTTACTGTACTTACCGTATATATATTAATCTGCACATATCTGATACTTACTCAAAAAGTAATTTTAGACCTGTTTTAAGTAGTAGTTTTTTTAGTAGACTTTAGTGTTTTTACGTATTATTCAACAACTGTACATTATATATTACTACGCACTTTACTGCAACATTTGCACTCTGGTTAGATGCCAACTTCCTTTCGTACTGTAATCTAATCCAATCTACTGTCTATTGTCTTTACTGTCTTCCAATGCCTTTACTGTACTCAACTGTCCTCTACTGTCTCTACTGGCCTCTACTGTCTCTCCTGTCTCCACTGGCCTCTACTGTCTCTCCTGTCTCCACTGGCCTCTACTGTCTCTACTGTCTCCACTGGCCTCTACTGTCTCTACTGTCTCCACTGGCCTCTACTGTCTCTCCTGTCTCTACTGGCCTCTACTGTCTCTCCTGTCTCCACTGGCCTCTACTGTCTCTCCTGTCTCTACTGGCCTCTACTGTCTCCTGTCTCTACTGGCCTCTACTGTCTCCTGTCTCTACTGGCCTCTACTGTCTCTCCTGTCTCTACTGGCCTCTACTGTCTCTACTGGCCACGACTGTCTCTGCTGTCATCTACTGTCCACTGGGGTTCTCTGATGTCCTCTAATGTCCTCTTTTGTCTCTACTGTCTATATAATAACAAAGCTCTCTGTAGATTCACGTACCTGGGCGGGATCAGGGAGGAAGGAAGGAGAGAGAGGAGAGGGGAGGGAGGAGGGAGGAGAAGAGGGGAGGGAGGAGGGAGAGGAAGGAGGAGAGAGAATGGAGGATGGAGGGAGATGGTTGGACACCAACGACAGAACCTCCACCAGAGAGAGCAGGGGCTGAGGGAGCATCACTGTGGGAGAGAGAGAGAGAGAGAGAGAGAGAGAGAGAGAGAGAGAGAGAGAGAGAGAGAGAGAGAGAGAGAGAGAGAGAGAGAGAGAGAGAGGGAGAGAGACATAAAGAGAGGGGGGGAGAGAGAGAGACAGGGACAGAGAGAGAGAGAGAGTTAATGGGATGGCTGCTCCATCACAGTCTCGCTGCCTGTCAGTCTACCTGTCAGTCTACCTGTCTGTCTACCTGTCAGTCTACCTGTCAGTCTACCTGTCAGTCTACCTGTCAGTCTACCTGTCTGTCTACTGGTCAGTCTACCAGTCGGTCTACCTGTCTGTCTACTGGTCAGTCTACCAGTCGGTCTACCTGGTAGAGATGATGGTGATGATGATGAGGTCTGACTGGAAGTTGACAGGTTGGGCTGAAATTATATTATCAATATCATTATCATTTAGATGATCATCCTTAAGCACATTATCATTCAGATTATCATTTAGAACATTATCATTATCCTCATTAAGAACATTATCATTATCATCATTAAGAACATTATCATTATCATCATTAAGAACATTATCATTATCCTCATTTAGAACATTATCATTATCATCATTAAGAACATTATCATTTAGATTATCATTAAGAACATTATCATTATCATCATTAAGAACATTATCATTATCATCATTAAGAACATTATCATTATCATCATTAAGAACATTATCATTATCCTCATTAAGAACATTATCATTATCATCATTAAGAACATTATCATTATCATCATTAAGAACATTATCATTATCATCATTAAGAACATTATCATTATCCTCATTAAGAACATTATCATTATCATCATTAAGAACATTATCATTATCCTCATTAAGAACATTATCATTATCATCATTAAGAACATTATCATTATCCTCATTAAGAACATTATCATTATCATCATTAAGAACATTATCATTATCCTCATTAAGAACATTATCATTATCATCATTAAGAACATTATCATTTAGATTATCATTAAGAACATTATCTTTTAGATCATTATTAAGAACATTATCATTTAGATTATCATTAAGAACATTATCATTATCATCATTAAGAACATTATCTTTTAGATGATCATTAAGAACATTATCATTTAGATTATCATTAAGAACATTATCATTATCATCATTAAGAACATTATCATTTTGATTATCACACACACACACCTGTGATCCAGAGAGATAAGGCAACCTCTCAGTATCAGAGGATGTGATTCGTTGCCGCATCATCGACTCCGCCCTCTTGATAATGTCATGCAGCCGCTGGAGAAACCCTGCCTTTTCAGAAGGCAGAATGAAGTCACTGTGCACCTACACACACACACACACACACACATATATATTGTAGTGGTAGTAGTAACAGTTTGCTACTATTTACTACTACTTTGTTACAACAACTACTACTACTACTACTATTATACTACTACTATACTTCAATACTTCTACTACTTTATACCACTACTACTACGATATGCTACTACTATATGTATATTTATCTATATATACAGTTGCAAGAAAAAGTATGTGAACCCTTTGGAATTACCTGGATTTCTGCATAAATTGGTCATAAAATGTGTTCTGACCTTCATCTAAGTCACAACTATAGACAAACACAGTCTGCTTAAACTAATACCACACAAACAATTATATGTTTTCATGTTTTTACTGAACACACCATGTCAACATTCACACACCATGTCACATTTTGGACCATTCCTCTTTACAAAACTGTTTCAGTTCAGCAATATTCTTGGGATGTCTGGTGTGAATCGCTCACTTGAGGTTATGCCATAGCATCTCAATCGGGTTGAGGTCAGGACTCTGACTGGGCCACTCCAGAAGGCGTATTTTCTTCTGTTGAAGCCATGCTGTTGTTGATTTATTTCTGTGCTTTGGGTTATTGTCCTGTTGCATCACCCATCTTCTGTTGAGCGTCAATTGGTGGACAGATGGCCATAAGTTCTCCTGCAAAATGTCTCGGTAAACTTGGGAATTCATTTTTCCGTCGATGATGGCAATCTGTCCAGGCCCTGAGGCAGCAAAGCAGCCCCAAACCACGACGCCCCCTCCACCATACTTGACAGTTGGGATGAGGTTTTGATGTTGGTGTGCTGTGCCTTTTTGTTCCTTCCAAACAACTCAACTTTGGTTTCATCTGTCCACAGAATATTTTGCCAGTAGTGCTGAGGAACATCCAGGTGCTCTTTTGCAAACTTCAAACGTGCAGCAATGTTTTTTTTGGACACAGTGGCTTCCTCCGTGGTGTCCTCCCATGAACTCATTCTTGTTCAGTGTTTTCCGTATTGTAGATTCGTCAACAGAGATGTTAGCATGTGCCAGAGATTTTTGTAAGTCTTTAGCTGACACTCTAGGATTCTTCTTCACCTCATTGACCATTCTGCTCTGTGCTCTTGCAGTTGTCTTTACAAGACGGCCACTCCTAGGGAGAGCAGCAACAGTGCTGAACTTTCTCCATTTATAGACAATTTATCTTACCGTGGACTGATGAACATCAAGGCTTTTAGAGATACTTTTGTAACCCTTTCCATCTTTATGCATGTCAACAATTCTTAATCTTAGGTCTTCTGAGAGCTCTTTTGTGCGAGGCATGGTTCACATCAGGCAATGCTTCTTGAGAATAGCAAACTCAAAACTGGTGTGTTTTTTATAGGGCAGGGCAGCTTTAACCAACACCTCCAATCTGGTCTCATTGATTGGACTCCAGGTTGGCTGACTCCTGACTCTAATTAGCTCTTGGTGAAGTCATTAGCATAGGGGTTCACATACTTTTCCCACCCTGCACTGTGAATGTTTGAAAACATATAATTGTTTGTGTGGTATTAGTTTAAGCAGACTGTTTGTCTATTGTTGTGACTTAGATGAAGGTCAGAACATATTTTTTGACAAATCTATGCAGAAATCCAGGTAATTCCAAAGGGTTCACATACTTTTTCTTGCAACTGTATATACGTACATACATATCAGGGTTTCCGTTAGCCGGTATTTAGTGGTTTTTAGCGGGTAAAAATTATAAAAAAACTAATTTAAAAAGCTGCCGGTCACAATGTCCGGTAATAATGCTCATACTAAACTGAGAGCAGCCCCCGTTGGATTTCACAATCTCGATAACGCCCCCCCGTGGACTCTCGATCGCGACAACGGCTGTCGATCGAAACATGACCGCTAAGTTTAGAATTTGTCCGGTAAAATAAAATCGTAGCGGAAACCCTGATACATATATGTATATTTCTATATAGATATATATGTATATACATATATATCTATATACATGTATACATATATGTATATAAATATCTATCTATCTATATATATATATGTTTGTATAGTATATGAGACAATATGTGAATGGTTGTGCAGTCACCATGGCAGCGGTGATGTCATCAGGGTGGTCTCCTTCCAGGTCAAATGTAAACTTCACCATCTTGTTGTTGTGAGTCTGAAGCTCACATTCCACCACACGGTCAGCCCTGTGTGACAACTGACATATATTGACATCATTATGACATCACTATGAAATCAGTATGACATCACTATGACATCACACTATGACATCACACTATGACATCACACTATGACATCACACTATGACATCACACTATGACATAACACTATGACATCACACTATGACATCCCTATGCCATCCCTATAACATTACACTATTACATCACACTATGCCATCACACTATGACATCCCTATAACATCCCACTATGACATCACAATATAACATCTCATTATGACATCACCATGACACCATGACAGACAGTTTTACCCCAGTGATGCGGAGGCGGGACTTGGTTCTTCTCCGGAGGATCTTGTGAACAGGCCGGTTTGATAGGCTCCTGTAACTCTCCTCTGATTGGTTATCGTTCCCATCACTTAGACCAGAAGTGACATCAGAGGCGTAGCTAAAGAATATAAAACCACCCAGTATTTAACATTGTATTATATATTACATTACATTATATGAATATATGAATATATGAATGATATACTACTACTAATACTACTACTATATACTACTACTACTACTACTAACTATAAACAACCACCCTACCATCCTTCAAACAACCACTCTACCATCCTTCAAACAACCAAGTCAAGTCAAGTCAAGTCAAGTTTATTGTCACTTCACAGTTTACACAAGTATAAAGCAGTGAGTGAAAATCTTATGTGCAAAACCCGACGACAGACAACAGTTATAAAAATAAGATAAAATAAAATAAAAACAGAATAGAATAAAATAAGTTAAAAAAAAGTAGAAAACTGTATAAAGTAAAAAAGAAAAAAGAAATAATAATAATAATATATATATATATATATATATAATAAAAATGCAATTTAGAAAATGCAATATATCGGCACAGAAAAAGAGCAATATGTATATATAAATCAATGTAATAAAATATACATTGCTATATGCTATACGCCCTTGTTCTGCAGCCTGATGGCCTGACTGTGGAAGCTATCTCTGAGTCTATTTGTACGGCACTTGATACTGCGGTATCACCTGCCTGGCGGTAAAAGTGAATACAGTTCATGGCTGGGGTGGGCATTGTCTTTTATGACGCGTTTGGCCTTGGCCACGCACCGCTGGTTGTATATATCCAGGAGGGAGGGGAGCTCACCTCCAACGATATACTAGGCCGTCCGCACCACCCTTTGAAGCGCTCTGCGCTCGAGTGCGGTGCAGTTCCCGTACCAGGCGGTGATCCACCCTGTAAGAACACTCTCCATGGTGCCGGTATAGAATGTTCTCAGGATGCGGGGGCCCATGCTGAATTTTCTCAGACGCCTGAGGAAATACAGGCGTTGTTGGGCCCTTTTCACCACGTGTGTGGTGTGCGTGGACCATGTGAGGTCCTCGGAGATGTGCACGCCGTGGAAAGCTGCTGACCCTCTCTACTGCAACACCGTCGATGGAGATAGGGCCGTGCTCTCATCTCTGCTTCCTGTAGTCCACGATCAGCTCCTTGGTATTCTTAACGTTGAGGGTGAGGCTGTTCTCCTGGCACCACTGCTCCAGCGATCCAACCTCCTCCCTGTAGGCTGTCTCGTCAACGCCGGCGATCAGGCCCATCACTGTCGTGTCGTCAGCAAACTTGATGATGACGTTGGAGCTGTGCATAGCCATGCAGTCGTGGGTGTAGAGGGAGTAGAGGAGAGGGCTCAGCACGCATCCTTGGGGGGCTCCAGTGTTGAGGGTCAGTGGCTCTGAGGTGGTGCTGCCCAGCCTCACCACCTGGCGGCGGTCCGACAGGAGGTCCATTATCCAGCTGCACGTGGATGGGGGCACGCCTAGACCTCTAAGCTTGGTGTCGAGCTTGGCAGGAACTATCGTGTTGAACGCTGAGCTGTAGTCCACAAACAGCATTCGCACATAACAGTTCTTTCCCTCCAGGTGGGAAAGGGCAGTGTGGAGGGCCATGGCAATTGCGTCATCCGTGGATCGGTTTTGACGATGTGCAAATTGCCATGGGTCCAGCGTGGCAGGTAACACGGAGCAAATAAAGTCCTTGACCAATCTCTCGAAGCATTTGCTGACAATCGAGGTGAGGGCTACAGGTATATAGTCATTCAGGCATGTTACCTTGGATTGTTTAGGGACAGGCACGATGGTGGACATCTTGAAGACTGCGGGAACAACAGCCTGGGACAGGGAGAGGTTGAAGATGTCTGCAAAGACTCCTGTCAACTGGTCTGTGCATGCTCTGAGGACGCGGCCCGGGATGTCGTCGGGGCCTGCCGCCTTACGGATGTTCAACCACTTGAAGGTGTGGCACACATCCGCCTCCGAGATGTTCAGCAGGCTGGTCTCCTCAGGCGGTCATGTACATGACTTTGGTTGCACCAAGATCTATTTATCATGAGAAATACCCCCCCTCCGCGATCTTTACCGGAGAGAGCCTTTGTTCTGTCCGCCCGGTGGACGGAAAATCCCGTTGGCTCGATAGCTGCGTCGGTAACCCCCTCCGACATCCATCTCCGTAAGGCAGATGATACAGTTGTCTTTAGTTTCCCGGTGGAATTGAATACGAGCCTGTAGCTTGCTTATTGTCCAGAGACTGTACATTAGCCAGTAGAATGGTGGGTAGTGGGGGCGATTGGATCGACATCTCAGCCTGACTAGCATGCCGGCTCGCTTCCCTCACTTCTTCCTGCGACGCTTGCGTGTAATCGTGCCCAAGATGGTCGGAGATAATCCAGCTGTGACTTCGGGCGGGACGTCCAAGTCGAAAGAATGAAAAAACTCCGGTAGGCGGCGAGCGACTGTCGATCTGATCTCCAGAAGTGTGCAAAAGTCATAAATTAACGTGCTGCTAACTTTCTGAACAAAGATAGTCGCGATAAAAATAATAAATAACAAAAAACGTGTCCTCGCGACACGGCAGCCATCTCGTACGGCGCCATACTCCATAACAACCACCCTACCATCCTTCAAACCAACCACCCTACCATCCTATAAACAACCACCCTACATTAATTTAAACAACCACCCTACCATCCTTCACATAACCCCCCTGCCATCCTTCAAACAACCACCTTGCCATGCTTTAAACCAGGGGTTCCCAACCGCCGGGCCGCGGACCGGTACCGGGCCGTGGAGGTGTTACTGCCGGGCTGCGAAACAGCTGTGTGTTTATCATCATATTTGACTCAAATTATTTGAGTATAGGTGAACGGCGGGCGGTATAATCTATATATAGAGATTATATATATAGTATAATCTATATATATATATTATATAGCGGTATATATGGGCGGTATAATCTATATATTGTGGTGAGTTACATAATTCACCTGGGAACTATGGTTGGGGGGGCGTGCTCCCGCACGGACTGTTTTGAGCACCGGACTTGTTCTTGTTCCGGTTAGCGTTCTAGTTGCTCCTGTGTGTTTTTATATGGCTAATAAAACCACAAGTTCCTCTTTTGATACACCGCCTCCGACTCCCATCTTTCGGCACTACAATATATAGATTAAATATATATCGGCGGCATAACGAGAGACTTTCAGTTGCACGCGCTACTAAACTAGAGACTACGCGCTAGTGATGTGTCGGTCGTGAACGAGCCAGGGTTTTTTACGGGTGCTCCGCGTACATGCGCGTTTATACTGAAATAGAGCCCTGGCATTTTGTTAGGGGTGTGTGTTGACACACACTTTGACAACCGGTCCGCGAAAATTGACAACCGGTCCGCGAGATTTTTTTCATGTATCTGCCGTGGCACAAAAAAGGTTGGGAACCCCTGCTTTAAACAACCACCCTACCATCCTTCAGATAACCACCCTACCATCCTTCAAACAACCACCCTACCATCCTTCAAACAACCACCCTACCATCCTTCAAACAACCACCCTACCATCCTTCAAACACCCGCTCCATCCTTCAAACACCACCCTCCATCCTTCAAACACCACCTACCATCTTCAACAACCACCTACCATCCTTCAAACAACCCACCTTCCATCCTTCAAACAACCACCCTACCATCCTTCAAACAACCACCCTACCATCCTTCAACAACCACCCTACCATCCTTCAAACAACCACCCTACCATCCTTCAACAACCACCCTACCATCCTTCAAACAACCACCCTACCATCCTTCAAACAACCACCCTACCATCCTTCAAACAACCACCCTACCATCCTTCAAACAACCCGCCTTCCATCCTTCAAACTGGCTCTCAAGGCCCACCTCTTCAAACTGGTTTTTCCTTGCTAAATTCCCCCCTCCCCATCCCATGACTTTACATTTTTAATTATACTCCTTTTTATTTAAAATGTATTTTGTATTTTATCTATATTATCTGTTTTATTTAATATATATAACTATACATAATTTAACTGTGTGTGCAATCTCAACACGTCTGTAAAGCGCCTTGGGTGTCCAGAAAACCGCTATATGAAAATTCAGATTCAAATGAATGTATTATTAGTATTAATATTATTATATACTACTACTACTACTACTACTACTACTATATACTACTACTCCTATATTTACTACTACTACTACTACTAATACTACTACTACTACTATATACTACTACTATTACTACTATATACTACTAAATACATCTACTACTACTACTACTATATACTACTATTACTACATACTACTACTTCTTCATACGTCTGCTACTATTTACTCCTACTACTACTACTACTACTACTACTACTACTACTACTACTACTACTACTACTACTACTACTACTACTACTACTATATACTACTACATGTTTAATACAACAGTAACATCATATAATATAATGTTACTACATATAACAATTACATTATATTATATAAAGTATATACTAATTCATGTTTAATATTTTTGGTTAAGTTTCCTAAAAACTAAAATGTCCTTATTTGCATCTGTATGGTTGGTATTTAATAAACATTTAGTGAGGTTTAGTGAAATAAACATTCACCTGTGATTATAGAACCAGTAGTTTAGAACACACTCACCTGTGAATATAGAACCAGTAGTTCAAAACACACTCTCCTGTGATTATAGAACCAGTAGACTATAGAACCAGTAGTTTAGAACACACTCATCTGTGATTATAGAACCAGTAGACTATAGAAGCATTAGTCCAGATCTGTCACAAAATGTTCGTACCTGTCGACAGGAGAAGTTAAACTGCTCGTTGTTTCAGGTGTGCTCTGGGATACTGAAATGTGCTGGACACACACACACACACACACACACACACACACACACACACACACACACACACACACACACACACACACACACACACACACACACACACACACACACACACACACACACACATACATACACACACACACACACACACACACACAGGGTAACAAATGAATGATGATGTCATGATCATCTGATTAATGATGTCATGATAACTCACCACAGGGTAACGTAGGGCAGGGATTGGTGGAGAGTTAGCAATGGGTGGGGCTTCTGTGGAGGTTGTTTCAGTGGAAACAGGAAGAGGGGGTGTGGTTAATAAAGGAGGCTGGCATTCTGTAAACCTGTCGTCAACACACACACCCGCACGCACACACTCACACGCACACACACATAAACATGCACACATCCATCATCCAACCATCCATCACCCCTTCACCTCCCCTGTCCCTCACCCCTTCACCTCCCCCTGTCCCTCCCCCCTTCACCTCACCCTATCCCTCACCCTTCCCCTCCCCCTGTTCCTCACCCTTTCACCGCCCCCTGTCCCACATCCCTTCACCTCCTCCTTCCCCACACACATCTTTATTCCCCTTTGTCTGGCTGTCTCTTTATCTCCTTATCTCTCTTTCCATCCATCATCCATCATCCATCATCCAGCCATTATCCATCATCCATCCTTACGAGCAGCAGTGTGGTGGACCTCTCTCTCCTCCTCTTCTCTCTCTTGTTGGTCTCCTGGTTCCATCGTCATGGTTCCCATCACTGAAGACTTCTCTGACGCGAAAGGAGGCGTAGTTTTAGGTGGAGGTACCCAGGGAGGTGTAGTTTTAGGTGGAGGTACCCAAGGAGGGGTAGTTTGAGGTGGAGGTACCCAAGGAGGGGTAGTTTGAGGTGGAGGTACCCAAGGAGGGGTGGATATAGGTGGAGGTACCCAAGGAGGGGTAGTTTGAGGTACACCAAGAGGGGTAGTTTGAGGTGGAGGTACCCAAGGAGGGGTAGTTTGAGGTGGAGGTACCCAAGGAGGGGTGGATATAGGTGGAGGTACCCAAGGAGGGGTAGTTTGAGGTACACCAAGAGGGGTAGTTTTAGGTGGAGGTACCCAAGGAGGGGTAGTTTGAGGTGGAGGTACCCAAGGAGCGGTGGATGTAGGTGGAGGTACCCAAGGAGGGGTAGTTTGAGGTACACCAAGAGGGGTAGTTTTAGGTGGAGGTACCCTGGGAGGGGTAGTTTGAGGTGGAGGTACCCAAGGAGGGGTAGTTTGAGGTGGAGGTACCCAAGGAGGGGTAGTTTGAGGTACCCCAAGAGTGGTAGTTTTAGGTGGAGGTATGCAAAGAGGTGTAGTTTTAAGTGACAGAGGAGTGGATGAAGGTTCCCAGGGAGGGGTGGATGTAGGTGGAGGTACCCAGGGAGGGGTAGTTTGAGGTGGAGGTACCCAGGGAGGGGTAGTTTGAGGTGGAGGTACCCAGGGAGGGGTAGTTTGAGGTGGAGGTACCCAGGGAGGGGTGGATGTAGGTGGAAGTACCCAGGGAGTGGTAGTTTGAGGTGGAGGTACCCAGGGAGGGTTAGATGTAGGTGGAGGTACCCAAGGAGGCGTGTCCTATTAGAAAGAAGATTCCACATTACTTATAATGTAATGTAATATAACTTACACATCACTAAAAGGTTATGAAATGTCACAGTTCTCCGAGTTCAAAGCTTGTGCGTGCTGGCACTATAGAGACTGGACGTTAGCAAGAAGGATGCTGGCCGAGGTGGACGGTGGGCTTGAGCTCTTGAGCTCTTGAGTCTGTTTCCGAGTGCCACCCGGAGACGTGTCCCCACTAGTGTTGTGGTTCACTCGTACGATCTCTGCCGGCCACGCGGAATCACTGAATAAAGTGTCCGAAAAACTTGGCTTCAAGCTAAAGTTTATGTCCAAATGTGTGTTGCAATCGTATGATTTAAGTGCCAATGCATTTTTTGCGAAGAAGCAGTTTAAAATAAACATGATAACTAAAATAACACACAATCTCTGGAGCTCACACAACGGCCACTGAACTGTCTCGCCATCTTAAATGGTTGGTAGGCAAGAGAACATACTAGTCACAATTATAATATATATATACATATACATGTATATATCATAACATAATATATAATACATTCAATTACAATAAGGTCATTCAACAGGTAAACAAGAGAACTACTAGTCACTATTATAATATATATACATATACACATATATCATAACATAATACATTACATTTCCTTCTTAACAATCCTCGAAGAGCAGAACCAGTGCTCACATAAAAGTACAATTAGTTGGCTCCTTAGATTTGACACAATAATTACATCAAACAGGGACAGTGACCAAAAGTGAAGCCAATAGAAGCTCATAAGCAAAAGTGAATAAAACAATTCCAGGAAATACAGCTAACAAGACGCAAGTGCTAACAGGAAGGATCAGGGTAGAGATTCCTGAACTAAGGAAGGATCAGGGTAGTGCTTCCTGAACTAAGGAAGGATCAGGGTAGTGCTTCCTGAACTAAGGAAGGATCAGGGTAGTGCTTCCTTAACTAAGGAAGGATCAGGGTAGTGCTTCCTGAACTAAGGAAGGATCAGGGTAGTGCTTCCTGTATTAAGGAAGGATCAGGGTAGTGCTTCCTTAACTAAGGAAGGATCAGGGTAGAGCTTCCTGAAGAGGAAGGGTCAGGGTAGTGCTTCCTGAACTAAGAGGAAGGGTCAGGGTAGCGCTTCCTGAACTAAGAGGAAGGATCAGGGAAGTGCTTCCTGAACTAAGAGGAAGGATCAGGGAAGTGCTTCCTGAACTAAGAGGAATGGTCAGGGTAGAGCTTCCTGAACTCAGAGGAAGGATCAGGGAAGTGCTTCCTGAACTAAGAGGAATGGTCAGGGTAGAGCTTCCTGAACTAAGAGGAAGGATCAGGGAAGTGCTTCCTGAACTAAGAGGAATGGTTAGGGTAGTGCTTCCTGAACTTCCTGAAGAGTGTAGGAGCCGCATTTAAGTTTATTTTTGTTTCTATTGTTGATCTATTTGCAAGTTTTATTTTCCTTCCTTAGGTGGGGAGGGCGGGGCTTAAGTTATAAGTTGGAGGTACGGGGTGTGACGGAGGGAGAGCAACCAGGCAGCCGTGCTACCGTAATTGACCGCAACCACAGCCTCAGCGTGGAGAGATTATTGGAATCTGCTGCCACAGTTGACTTAAGTTTAAGATCAGGAACTCACAACGACCATTGGATTTTATTTTTCCAAAACAAACTGCGAGTCAAACACTGCTTCCCAGCCCAAAACTCTCATTTGTGGCCAACAAAGAACTAGGAGTTTATGAGACAACTCACAAAGGATTTTGGCCACTACAAAGAGGAGGGGTCAGGGTAGAGCTTCCTGAAGAGGAAGGGTCAGGGAAGTGCTTTCGGACATCAGAGGAAGGGTCAGGGTAGATCTTCCTGAACTCAGAGGAAGGGTCAGGGTAGAGCTTCCTGAAGAGGAAGGGTTAGGGTAGTGCTTCCTGCACTAAGGAAGGGTCAGGGTAAAGCTTTCTAAACTAAGAGGAAGAAGTGCTTTCGGACTTAAGAGGAAGGGTCAGAGTAGAGCTTCCTGAACTAAGAGGAAGGGTCAGGGTACAGCTTCCTGAACTCAGAGGAAGGGTCAGGGTAGAGCTTCCTGAAGAGGAAGGGTCAGGGTAGTGCTTCCCGAACTAAGAGGAAGGGTCAGGGTAGTGCTTCCTGAACTAGAGGAAGGGTCAGGGTAGTGTTTCCTGCACTAAGGACGGGTCAGGGTAGAGCTTTCTAAACTAAGAGGAAGGATCAGGGTAGTGTTTCCTGAACTAAGGAAGGATCAGGGTAGAGCTTCCTGAACTAAGAGGAAGGATCAGGGTACAGCTTCCTGAACTAATAGGAAGGATCAGGGTACAGCTTCCTGAACTAATAGGAAGGATCAGGATAGAGCTTCCTGAACTAAGAGGAAGGAACAGGGTAGTGCTTCCTGAACTAAGGAAGGGTAAGGGTAGTGCTTCCTGAACTAGAGGAAGGGTCAGGGTAGTGCTTCCTTAACTAAGGAAGGATCAGGGTAGTGCTTCCTGAACTAAGAGGAAAGGTCATGGAAGTGCTTCCTGAAGGGTTTTCAGCCTGCGGTGGAAGATGGGCAGCTCCTATGCTGTCCTGACATCAGTGGGGAGTTCAGGGAGGAATCTGCAGAAAGCGTGTTACCGGTGCGATGTTTGCCGAAAACGAGAAGTATAAATGTTCCTCCAGATGTTCCTCCAGGTCACTAGAGATAATGCAGGACTTTCCAAGCCAAGCTGAAACACAACATCATTCCATACAAAGAAAAATCTAAAAACACAAATACTTTTTTCTTTGTGGCATAATCTCTTACCTGATTGGTTGAATCTCGATAGGGGGCAGAACTGAAATCAGGAGCAGACATCTGACCGGTTGTCCCAGGCGGTTCAGAGATGTCGACAAGCTCTTGGCTGACAGCTTCCTGTCTTCTTGGGAGAACTTCCTGTGTGAGGAGTTTCTGTCGCTGCTGCTTGATGGCAGTTACCCGCTCTCTGATTGCCTTGGCAACCGGTTTATAATCCGCCTCACAAACAAAGCCAAGAACCACCTGATGACAAAAAGCTCTACAGTGAGTGAGTGAGTAAGTGAGTGAGTGAGTGAGTGATTGAGTGAGAGGTGTGTGTGTGTGTGTGTGTGTGTGTGTGTGTGTGTGTGTGTGTGTGTGTGTGTGGTGTGTGTGTGTGTGTGTGTGTGTGTGGTGTGTGTGTGTGTGTGTGTGTGTGTGGTGGTGGTGGTGAGTGGTGAGTGAGTGGTGAGTGAGAGAGGAGGAGGAGAGTCTGAGTGAGAGTGAGTGGGTGAGTGAGTGTGTGTCTGTGAGAGTGACTGATTGAGTAAGAGTGTGTGTGTGTGTGTGTGTGTGTGTGTGTGTGTGTGTGTGTGTGTGAGAGATAGGTAGAGAGTCTGAGTGAGTGAATGTGTGTGTGTGTGTGTGTGTGTATGTGTGTGTGTGAGTGAGTGATTGAGTGAGAGTGTGTGTGTGTGTGTGTGTGTGAGTATGTGTGTGAGTATGTGTGTGTATGTGTGTGTGTGTGAGTATGTGTGTGAGAGTGAGTGAGTGAGTGTGTATGTGAGAGAGAGGAAGAGAGTCTGAGTGAGTGAGTGAGTGAGTGAGTGAGTGAGTGAGTGAGTGAGTGAGTCACCATCTCCTGGGCCACCTCCTCTGGGACATCTTCATACAGCTGGAAGAGGAACTCGATGGCATTGTTGCCCTGGTAACGACCCTGCAGCCCGGCCATGCGGAGCCATAGTTTGAGGGCGGGGCTTCGGTCATCCTCCGCACATGCCAGCTCTACCCGGACTCCACCCTGCTCCGCCCGGACCCCGCCCTGCTGGACCCCGCCCGGCTGGACCCCGCCTTGCTGGACCCCACCCTGCTCCTGGAAGAACCAGAGATCTAGCAGGTCCTGGATGGTGTAGCTACAGACAGATGGTGACAGACAGACGAGACAGCTTGAAGGAGCATACAGGTCTGGTGATCAAACTATGAATATCATCTGGCAAAATGACATACGTAGCTATATCACTCCAACCACTTTATATCACTTTATACTACTTTATATCACTTTATATCACTTTATACCACTTTATATAAAGTGGTATAAAGTGATATAAAGTAGAATAAAGTGATATAAAGTGATATAAAGTAGTATAAAACTATATCATGTGGATCTTACCGCTTATTCTTGTTTGTTTGGATGCAGCCCTCAATGATTTCTTTCAACTCAGGGACTTTTACTTTGAAGAAACTGTCTGGCTTTATGCCCTGATTCAGAGGAACAGGAAGAGATGTATAGAAAGACAGACAGGTTGACAAACACACAGCCAGACAGATAGGCAGACACAAATGACCAGATGTACGGACGGATACACAGACAGATGGAAAGACAGACTCACGCTGGTAACCTTGCGGTATATGTGTCCAGCGCTGTGACACTCTGAGTAGGGGTACTCAGAGCTGGTCATCTCCAGGAGACACATCCCAAAGGCGTACACATCCACCGCCTCATCGTAGCACTCTTCGTACATCTCTGGTGCCATGAACTCTGGAGTACCTGGAACACCATACTCGTTATAATACTAGTTATACTGCTGGTTCTACTGGTTGAAATACTAGTTATGATAAGTTATACAACTGGTTATACTGCTGGTTATATTACTGGTTATAAAAGTTGAACTACTGGTTATACTAGTTATACTACTGGTTATCCTACTGGTTATACTGCTGGTTATCTCTCTCTCTCGTTTGTCCAGGAAATTTATGGTAGTTGATCTCCGCAGGCGGTCTAAATTATCTGACTCCAGCCCCTCTGATCTGCAGCTCGGCATCTGATTGGTGGGATTGATGGACATGATACGGAGGATTTGGGTTTGTATTGGTAGTAAAACCGTTGCATCCAGTTCTAGTGCACTTTCCATGTGTGGGATTGTATAGAGGTGATGGTTGGGGGGAGCACACGTGACTCTTGAGAGGAGGGCTGCATAGCGTAGGGGCTCTCACAACTTCGCCCATTAAACTGCCCCAATTCTACATAAACCTGACCGATAACTTGATTCCGACTATGTCAAAATAGTCGTCCGTCAAAGAATGCAAAATTTTTAAGAAAAACCAAGCTCGCGAATTACTAAAGCTGCCTCGTCTGTCGAAAACACAGAAGAAGATAACATGGCGGGCAAAGCTGAGGTGCTCGCTGAACTGAATCTCCAACTCTCCCTTCCTCAACAGACACACCAAATAAAGCATTGGAGATTTAATTCTACACTTCTTACAAATACTGAAGCCTGCAGCAATATCAGACAAAGCTGTGATGAGAGGACAGTTGATCTCATATACATACATGTAGAGAGATATCCGGTATTGACATCAGAAAAAAAGAGCATAAAGTCTCATTGTATGCCGACGATGTTATCTTGTATCTAACTAACCCAGAGAGATCAATTCCAGTGGTGCTGGATCTTATTAACACATTTGGAAGGATATCGGGCTACAAAATGAATTTGGCAAAATCAAAGGCCTGCTTACTGAACTCATCAATCTCTAGTACACTTAAGAGCATTTCTCCCTTCACCTGGGCACAGAGCGGCTTTAAGTATCTGGGGATTAATGTGTCTCCTGAACTTAAAGACTTATTCCGTAAAAACTATGCCCCACTGCTTCAGAAGGTCAAGGAAGAATTCGATTTCTCGGATGAATTAATGTAATTAAAATAAATGTATTGCCACAATTTAGCTATCTATTCCTGTTATTTGGATAAAGCATTCTTTAAATCCATAAACAAAGTTTACAACATAAGTATTGCGACCATAAGACGTTTCTTTATATAAATTTTATTTTTTTACTATTTCTATTAATTATTTATATTGTATTGTATTTTTATTTTTTTTATTTTCTTCCCCTCAGCTCTATGTTCTATGTTCTGTATTGTTGTAAAATGAATAAATCAATAATTGAAAAGCTGATGGTTGGATGAGCTCTGCAGGATCTTTTCTTTAAGGAACCTCAGCTGAGGATCTGGTCTTCCTCATTGGTTGTTTTACTGCTTCATACACAGCGTCATTGGTCACATGGTCATCCCTTTTGATTTAGAGCATTACCCTGGAGCAGGAAGTGACAAAGGTGTGGATTTGCTGTAAAAACCTGAAGAACCCAGGTCTCACTTCCATACAACAGGATACTAAGACAAGAAGCCTTGTGGAGGTTAACCTTGATTTAAAAAAAGGTCTCCTTCCTTATTATATTATATTATTCTGCGCAAACCTTTTCTTAATTAAGAGCCCCACTCCTCCTACTCTCGCTTGGGAGGCATAGATGAAAATAAATTGATGGTCATCCTACCAGCGTTCTGAAATGCATCAGACCAGCGTTCTAAAATGCATCAGACCAGCGTTCTGAAATGCATCAGACCAGCGTTCTAAAATGCATCAGATCAGTGTTCTGCAATGTCTTAATTGGTGATCCAGCGATGTTCTTGTATGCCAATCATGTCACAATGTATTGGTCTACATCCTTTAATAAGTTGGTCAAATTTGCCAGCTTGATATAATGTTCTTCAAATATATGTAGATGTTGTAATATTGTGGATGCTGGTTTGCTCGTATCAGAGCCATAAGTCCTTTGGGTTTCCTCATGGGTCGTCATAGGAGGTACTCCAAATTGTTCACTTTGACTTTGGGAATCATATCCACACAGGACTGATTGGGCATCTGTGCTTCACTAGAGCTCTAACCCTATTACCCTGGTGACAGGGTCACAGATAGACTTTAGCACCTAAAACTACTGGTTAAGCTACTTGTTATTCTGGTTAAACAACTAGTTATTCTCCTGATCCTACTAGATATAATACCGGTTATAATACTTGAATTGTAGAGGAACAATGTGGATTCTGTCCTGGTTGTGGAACAACGGACCAGCTTTTCAGCCCCCTCCAGTATGGTAAGGATCCTGAGGGGGCTGAAAAGCTGGTGTGCTTTGTGGATTTGGAGAAGGCATATGACCGGGTCCCCTTGGAGATACTGTGGGGGGAGCTGAGGAGTATGGGGTGCGGGGGAAACTACTGAGGGCCATCCAATCTCTGTACTCCCAAAGCAAGAGCTGTGCCCGGATTCTCGGTAGTAAGTCGGATTTTCATGGACAGGATTTCAAGGCGTAGTCATGGAGGGGAGGGGTTTCAGTATGGTGGGCTCAGGATTGAATCGCTGCTGTTTGCAGATGATGTGGTCCTGTGCGTCATCAGTATGCAACAAGGCGTATGCAACAGAACGCAAGGGATAGGGGGAGAAGATCATCTCCCTTAGGGATAGGGTGAAAAGATCATCTTACTTAGGGATAGGGTGAGAAGATAATCTCCCTTAGGGATAGGGTGAAAAGATCATCTTACTTAGGGATAGGGTGAGAAGATAATCTCCCTTAGGGATAGGGTGAAAAGATCATCTTACTTAGGGATAGGGTGAGAAGATCATCTCCCTTAGTAAAGGGTGAGAAGATCATCTCCCTTAGAGATAGGGTGAGAAGATCATCTCCCTTAGGGATAGGGTGAGAAGATCATCTCCCTTAGAGATAGGGTGAGAAGATCATCTCCCTTAGGGATAGGGTGAGAAGATCATCTCCCTTAGAGTTAGGGTGAGAAGACCATCCCCATTAGGGATAGGGTGAGAAGCTCAGTCACTCGTGAGAATGACTGATGCTGCTACTTCGCTTAGAAAGGAGCCAGTTGAGTTCATCTAGTAAGGATGCTTCCTGGTCGCCTCCAGAGGGAGGTTTTCCAGGCACATCCAACTGGGAGGAGAGCACGGAGCGGACCAAGGTTCAGGTGGGGTGTGGGATATATTACTGGTTAAACTACTGGTAATACTAGTTATACTACTGGTTATACATCTGGTTGTACTAGTTTTAATACTAGTTATAATACTAGTTATAATACTAGTTATACTAGTGTGTATGTGTGTACCTATAACACTCTTGGCATACGGTGTGTTCTTGAGTGTGGCCAGTCCCAGGTCTCCGATCTTCACTGACCCGATCGGTCCAGTGATAAAGATGTTGTCACACTTGAGGTCCCTGTGGATGATGGCCGGGGAGCGCGAGTGGAGGAAGTGGAGACCCTTCAGGATCTGGACACTCCAGCGCTGCAACAACTTCAGCTTCATCTCCTTAAACCTCTTCAGATACCTGCAGACAGACAGAAAGAGAGACAGGCAGACAGTCAGACAGATAGGCAGACACGTAATGAGGGAGCCAGACAGACAAACAAACAGAAAGGCACACAGGTAGTTAAAGAGACAGACAGAAAGGCAGACAGGCAGACAGATAGTTAGAGAGACAGGCAGACAGGTTGTTTGAGAAACAGATAGACCGACAGAAAGGCAGACGCCTGAGAGACAGCTTAATCGGCAAGTAACTTAATCTTTATTTAAGGTTGAACTAATTAGTCTCAACCATTCAGCTCTGTAGACATCTAGAGCAACATGTCTCACCCTACAAGTCTGTAGACATCTAGAGCAGGGGTTCTCAAACTGGGGTCATAGCCAGGGGGTCCACAAAATAACTTTTTTGATATTTATAATTAGATATATCAATATATAAAATTGCGCTATTTCATTTAGCCCATTTCAGCCTATCTACAGACGGGGACCATTTGCGGCAATCAAACAAGCATATTGTGTTCATTAGTCCCACCCATGTTAGCTTTGGGCCAATAGGAACTCTAATATGATCATGACACATCACGTCAATCATGACCCATTATTCGCAAAAAAAAACGTTTCTGCTGCTGCGTAGCTCAGCTAATAAGCCATCCGCCTAGCTTGCGAGCTAAATACGGATCAATATTTCAGTCAGTCTGGTCAGTTCACATGGTCAAGTCACGCTAACCCCAAACAAGCTAAATTGAGAAAATATGACTGATGTTGAGGTTTTTTTTTGTTGGTTAACAGCAACGGGAGATGCCTCATTCGTCTTCAGGTGCGAATGAAACCAGCAAAGTGACATCTGATTACAAAGAACCCAGAATATAGTAATATTTAATATAAGGACAAAACTAAATAATGGTTCCATCTAAAGAGCGAGGAATACATCCGCAAAAAAACAAGCATGGGCTAAATTTCTATGATGTTTTCTGTAACGCTGTTATGATAACTTCTGATATGATAACTTTTGTTGTGCCATCTTTTTACTATTCATAATCATAGGACTATATCTTGTTACTGTTGTTACTGTTCATCTTGTTATTTTTCAGTCATAGGACTGACTTGTTACTGTTCATGTTGTTACAGTTCATAGTCAAAGGACTATGTATAGTTTACTGTTCAACTTGTTACTGTTCATAGTCATAGGACTATGTCTTGTTACTGTTCATTGTCATAGGACTATATCTTCTTACTGTTCATTTTGTTACTGATCATAGTCATAGGACTATGTCTTGTTGCAGTTGTTACTGTTCATCTTTTTACTGTTTTTACTGAAAGCTTCAGGATAAATTACTTAAATGCTGTCAAGTTGAGTCAAAATGCATTTAGAATAAAATGACCCTCTGTTTAAAAGTATATAAGTGGTATTAACATGATTCAAATTTAAATATGTTTATGTTTATTACTATGAAACAGGTCTGAAGTATTTAGGCTGAAACGTTTTAGAATGCAAATAGTTCCAGGTCAAGTCAACCTAAGTCAACCTTAGACTTGTCCTTTTCCATGTCTGGGTTTAATAGGACTAGGCCACATCTTTTTACTGTTCATAGTCATAGGAATATGTCTTGTTACTGTTGTTACTGTTGATCTTGTTACAGTTCATAGTCATATGACTATGTCTTAATAATAATAATAATAAATTGTACTTATAAGCACACTTTAATTTGAGTAGACAAACTCAAAGTGCTACAGAGTAAAATGGTTTAAATAAAACAACAAAATAAAAGCAGCGACGTTTACGCCGGCATGGCAACAAGGGGGGTTTTAAAAATTGAGTGAAAGGCTATTCTAAAAATATGCGTTTTTAGGACTTTTTAAAAGCTGTGGTGTCCTCAGCTGGTTTGGGAGGGCATTCCACAGTCTGTGGTGTCCTCAGCTGGTTTGAGAGGGCATTCCACAGTCTGTGGTGTCCTCAGCTGGTTTGAGAGGGCATTCCACAGTCTGTGGTGTCCTCAGCTGGTTTGAGAGGGCATTCCACAGTCTGTGGTGTCCTCAGCTGGTTTGGGAGGGCATTCCACAGTCTGTGGTGTCCTCAGCTGGTTTGAGAGGGCATTCCACAGTCTGTGGTGTCCTCAGCTGGTTTGGGAGGGCATTCCACAGTCTGTGGTGTCCTCAGCTGGTTTGAGAGGGCATTCCACAGTCTGTGGTGTCCTCAGCTGGTTTGGGAGGGCATTCCGCAGTCTGTGGTGTCCTCACCTGGTTTGGGAGGCCATTCCACAGTCTCGGAGCCACGGAGCAGAAGGCTCGGTCTCCCATGGTTTTCAGTTTGGTCCTGGGAGGAAGGAGGAGGTTTGCCTTTTCAGAGCGTAGGGTCCTTGTGGAGGTTTGTGGGGTGAGCAGTTCTTTAATGTATGAGACAGCATTTCCATGAATGCACTGATAGGTGAAGAGGGTGATTTTGTAGTCAATCCTGAGTGAGACCGGGAGCCAGTGCAGTGATTTGAGAATGGGTGTGATGTGTTCATAATTCCACACTCTCATCAGGATCCTAGCAGCGCTGTACTGGATGTATTGCAGCTTCTGGATGTTCTTGCTTGGAATCCCAATGAGAAGTGCGTTACAGTGGTCTAGCCTGGAGGAGACAAAGGCGTGGACAAGCTTTTCAGCATCTGACAGACTGTGGGGCGACGTTTAGCGATATTTCTGAGGTGGTAGAAGGAGGTCTTGCATGTTTGTTTGATGTGGGCCTCAAAAGTCAGATGAGGATCCATTTTAACACCCAGATTGGTAACAGTTGATGAGAGTGAAATGTTCTGACCGGAGAAGGTGATGCTGGTGATGGAGGATGAAAGGACCTGATGTGGAGTGCCAATTAGAATGGCTTCAGTCTTGGAGCTGTTTAATAGAAGGAATTTGTGCTTCATCCATACCTTTATCTCCTCCAGGCATGTGGTTATGTTGGATGATGGCAGAGGGGGTTGGGTTTGTTCTGATGTAGAGCTGTGTGTCATCAGCATAGCAATGGAACGATATTCCATGCCGGCTGATGACACAACGAAGGGGGGGACATGTATATGGTGAAAAGGGTGGGGCCGAGGACTGATCCTTGAGGGTTAGTGTGTGTCAGAGTCCAATTGTTGAGCGAAGACGATGGAGTAGAATGTCATGGTCGACGGTGTCAAATGCTGCAGTTAGATCAAGGAGGATGAGGAGGGATGGAGATCCGGTGTCAGCTGTCATCAGCAGGTCATTGGTCACCCTGACTAAGGCAGTTTCTGTACTGTGGCCCTGGCGGAAACCAGACTGGAATTTTTCAAAGACATTATTGTGTTTGAGATGTTCATGAATCTGAATGGCAATTTCTTTCTCCAGCACCTTTGATAGAAATGGCAGGTTGGAGATGGGAGAAGGTGGGTTTTTTGAGGAGTGGTTTGATGACAGCAGCTTTTAATGGGGATGGAACATGACCAGACTGGATGGCGTGGTTTCACTGAAGTGATCAGGGGACTTATGGCACCAATCTTAGATTCTACCAGGGCTGTGGGAAAGGGGTCCAGGACACAGGGGGAGGGTTTCATCTGGCCTCAACTTCATGCTGCGAGATTCAGTGAAGCAGCAAAGAGGCTGGGTAGGTCCGGGCTGGGGGTTGATGATCAGGACTGGCAGAGCAGTGGAGTTTGAGAGGAGAGAGCGGATGGTCTCTACTTTTTTCCTAAAGAATGCGATGAAATTGTCACAATTGTCTCCTCTGTGGTGTCTTTTTGTAAGGGAGTCTGAGGTTTGAGGAGATGATTTATGGTGGAAAAAGTAGCTTGGAGTTGCCAGGGCTATTGTTGATGATAGTGGAGTAGAATTCTGACTGTGTGTCTCTTAGGGACTTTGCATAGGTCTTTTGGTGGTCCCGGTATGCGACAGTCTGTGAACAGTGAGTCCAGAAACCTTGAGGCGCCGCTCGAGGACACGCCCCGCTGTCTTCATTTTCCGCAGCTTGCAGGTGTACCAGGGGGCTGAGTGTGTGAAAGTGACTGTTCTGATTTTGACAGGGGCATGGAGATCCATTTATTGTAAAAGTCCACAGATTCATTGACTGATGTAGGGGTAATTGTGGAGAGATGCTGGAGATCCAAAGTCATGGTGTCGGGGTTGATGTTTTTCAGATTTCTGAAATGGATTTGATGCTTGGGTTTGGTGTGGGGTAGCAGGAGCGGCAGCTCTATTGAGATGGCCTTGGGATCCGACACACCTAGATCGTACACTGATAGTTTACTAATGGGGGCAGAGTTTGTGATGACAAGGTCCATTGTGTGTCCCCTAGTATGTGTGGGGACATCAACATGTTGTGTTAGGTTGAGGCAGTTCAGAAGGTGTAGGAACTCGGCTGCATAGTGACAGGAGGGGGTGTCAACGTGAATATTTATGTCTCCTAGTATTATTATGTTGGCAGAGGTAGCGCAGAGTGTAGTGAGAAGGTCGTGCATCTCTGGGATGAAAGCTGAGTTGGGTTTGGGTGGCTGATAGAGAAGTATTGTCAGTGGGAGGGGGGATTTACATTTAAATCCAAGGCAAACAAACTTTCTACGAGAGCCTCTGTGGATATAACAAGGTCGGCGTAGTAGTCCAAGGTGTTTGATGGCTGAGATGGGGTTGGGGTTGTGTGGTTGTTGAGACTCAGCAGTTGCGGGATGGAATACTTTGACATGGCCGCAGGTCTGGAGCTAGCCGTTAGCCATAGACAGAAAACTGTTTGCCAATATGAGATGATGATCCATAGCATGGCAGGAGGAGAAGAAGCTGGGAGAAGCAGTCTGTGTCAAAGCAGCAGATTAGGCAGGCTGTTTGACGGCTAGCTGTGGAGGCAGCTGTCCCAGCCGGCTAGCTGTGGAGGCAGCTGTCCTAGCCGATAAGTGCTAACCGCACCGGGAAAGTTGAAAGGCTATCCGGGAGATACTTCACAGTAGCGATCGTGAACAGTAATGGATATATTGTGGCCCAATAGTAACCGGGAGCTCACAGCAGGGAGCTGCTCGTTGGAGGCCGAATAGGCCGCTAGTTAGCCAGCTAGCGTTTGTCGTCCGGGAGCCGCCGATAGCAGCGGAAGGTGAGCAACAGGTAGGGGCGGTTATCCAAAACATGGTTTGTATTTTACATACAGTCAGCAAAAGATATGTTAGTTGTTGAACGGTTACATCTTACAACAACAAGGAAAACTGAAATAAATAAATAATTAAACTACAGCTAGAGCTAGAAGGAGAAGCGGCGAACAAGCAGCGTCAGCGTCCTCTCCCAGACGTGACGTCTTCTTACTGTTGTTACTGTTCATCTTGTTACTATTTAGTCATAGGACTATGTTGTGTAGCTGTTCAGTCATAGGATTATGTCTTGTTACTGTTCATCTTGTTACAGTTCATAGTCATAGGACTGTGTCTTGTTACTGTTCATCGTGTTACTGTTCATAGTCTCAGGACTATGTCTTGTTACTGTTATAAAAGTATATCATATGTTTATATAAATATACAAAGCATATAAGTTGTATTAACATGATTGAAATTGAAATGTGTTTCTGTTTATTACTATGAAACAGGTCTGAAGTATTTAGGTTGAACATTTTTAGAATACCAATAGTTCCAATGGCCCCTAAGAGGACAAATGGTAGTAAGTGTATGTTAAATTGGTTTTACGATGGAGGGGGTCCCCGGCCCCAAAAGGTTTAAGAACCCCTGGTATAGAACAACATGTCTCACCCTACCAGGTCTGCCTGTAGACATCTAGAGCAACATGTCTCACCCTACCAGCTCTGTAGTCATCTAGAGCATATGTCTCAGCCTACCAGGTCTACCTGTAGACATCTAGTGCAACATGTCTCACCCTACCAAGTCTACCTGTAGACATCTAGTGCAACATGTCTCACCCTACTAGGTCTACCTGTAGACATCTCAAGGAACATGGCTCACACTACGAGCTCTGTAGCCATCTAGAGCACCACCACCCTATTTGTGAGCATGTCCTTACTTTTAAGGCCTGTGATTGGTGGGAGTGTCCTGAAGTTTTAAGGCCTTCGGCCGTCTGCTTGCCCCCTCGCTTAGGGGCCCTTTGTGGCCGATCTATGCGTCACGGCTCCTCTCTGTCCTGGCCCCAAAGTGGAGGAATGAACTCCCCACGGATGTCAGGACTGCAGAGTCTCTGCCCCTCTTCCACCACAGGCTGAAAACCCATCTCTTCAGGACACACTACCCGGATCCTTCCTCCTAGCTAGCACATCCTCTTATCACTTATTACTAGTGTCATACTAAGTAGATTATCTAAGTAGATCGTTAGGTAGATATTGTTCTACATATTGTTCTATATTGTTTGCCAACTTATTGTACTTTTACCTGAGAAAAATCATGTTAGAAATGAAATGCACTTTTGACTTCTGGTGACGAGTTGTTCTCTTACCTTCCTTTGTTGAAACACACTATTGTAAGTCGCTTTGGATAAAAGTATATGTGTATAGTAGTATAAATAAAATATATCAGTATTATATAGTAGTATGTATTAATATATATTAGTATTATATAGTAGTATATATTAACTGCTAAATGACTGTCATGTAATGTAATGTAATGTATATAGTAGTATATATTAATATATATTAGTATTATATAGTAGTATATATTAACTGCTGTAATGTAATGTTGACTGTAATGTAATGTAATGTAATGATTGCTGGGCATGTCCTTACGTTTCAAGGCCTGTGATTGCTGGGCATGTCCTTACGTTTTAAGGCCTGTGATTGGTGGGCGTGTCCATACGTTTTAAGGCCTGTGATTGGTGGGCATGTCCTTACGTTTTAAGGCCTGTGATTGGTGGGCATGTCCTTACGTTTTAAGAGTCCCAGAGGTCATCAGTTCAGTGACCATGATGAGGACCTTGTGACCCCCGATGTTGGACTTCCAGGAGTCGTAGAAACGGACGATGTTGGGATGCTGGAGACCTTTCAGCATCTGCACCTCTTCCTGGAAACGATGACGCTCCTGTCTGGACAGACGGTTTGTCTAAACAAGAGAATAACATGTATAAAACAATTTATAGAATAACATGTATAAAACAATATATAGAATAACATGTATAAAACAATTTATAGAATAACATGTATAAAACAATATATAGAATAACATGTATAAAACAATTTATAGAATAACATGTATAAAACAATATATAGAATAACATGTATAAAACAATATATAGAATAACATGTATAAAACAATTTATAGAATAACATGTATAAAACAATATATAGAATAACATGTATAAAACAATATATAGAATAACATGTATAAAACAATTTATAGAATAACATGTATAAAACAATTTATAGAATAACATGTATAAAACTATTTATAGAATAACATGTATAAAACTATTTATAGAATAACATGTATAAAACAATATATAGAATAACATTTATAAAACAATTTATAGAATAACATGAATAAAACAATTTATAGAATAACATGTATAAAACAATTTATAGAATAACATTTTTATAATAATATATAGAATAACATGTTTATAATAATATATAGAATAACATGTATATAATAATATATAGAATAATATGTATATAATAATACATAGAATAACATGTATATAATAATATATAGAATAACATGTATATAATAATATATAGAATAACATGTATATAATAATATATAAAATAACATGTTTATAATAATATATAGAATAATATGTATAAAATAATATATAGAATAACATGTTTATAACAATATATAGAATAACATGTATATAACAATGTATAGAATAAGAGGTATATAATAATATATATTATAGAATAACTTATAAATAATAATATATAGAATAAAATGAATATACTAATAAATACAATATCATTAATATAACAAAATATAGAATACAATTACATATATAGAATAAAATACAGAATACAATAACAGTTACAATCTATCTCTGTAACAACTATTGATATGGTAACGTCTCCATATATATATATATATATATATATATATATATATAGTATAGAGAGGTACAGACTTATGAATGTACAGATACATTATATAACGTTCTTAGCTATAAAGGTACAGACTCTCAAAGGTACAGACTAATAAAGGTACAGACTCATAAAGGTAGACTCTTAATTATAGTACAGACTGTATAGAAGTGACTGGTGACTTTAGTGTCGTCTGCAGAAGAAAGATAAAACTCTCAGTCTGCTGAGTCATGGTTTCAGCTAACTTTCTGAAATCCTGCTGAGTCACGTACTGTTATCACACACACGCACACGCGCACACGCACACACACACACACACACACACACACACACACACACACACACACACACACACACACACACACACACACACACACACACACGCACGCACGCACGCACACACACACACACACCTGGAGCTCGCACCACGCCACCTCCACCGTGGTGACGGTGTCCAGGCCGCGGTACACCGTCTTGAAGGACCCCCTGCCGAGCTCCAGGCAGAACTTCAGGAAGCGACCGTCCGGGGAGGAGCCCACGGCCCGGGTCTCCACCTCCTCCTGCTCCTCCCGCTCCTCCCGCTCCTCCCGCTCCGAGTCTGTAGGGGAGTCCAAGTCGGTAGTGGAGTCTTGTCCCTTGCTGGGACTCAGGTCTGTCTCCATCCTTGGAGGTTTAGACTTCAACCAACAACTGGCACACACAGATCAGTCTGGAAGAGGACCTGAAAGAGAACCGCTGTTAGTATCAGCTGTTTACAGACAGGCACTGCCCCTTGCTTTAGTAGGCCTACCCTAAAAACACATATATCATATATTAGTAGGCCTACCCTATTCTACACATATATCATATATTATATTAGTAGGCCTACCCTATTCTACACATATATCATATATTATATTAGTAGGCCTACCCTATTCTACACATATATCATATATTATATTAGTAGGCCTACCTTATTCTACACATATATCATATATTATATTAGTAGGTCTACCCTATTCTACACATATATCATATATTAGTAGGCCTACCCTATTCTACACATATATCATATATTATATTAGTAGGTCTACCCTATTCTACACATATATCATATATTATATTAGTAGGTCTACCCTATTCTACACATATCATATATTATATAAGTAGGTCTACCCTATTCTACACATTTATCATATAAGAAGGTCTACCTTATTCTACACATTTATCATATATTATATTAGTAGGTCTACCCTATTCTACACATATATCATATATTAGTAGGCCTACCCTATTCTACACATATATCATATATTATATTAGTAGGTCTACCCTATTCTACACATATATCATATATTATATTAGTAGGTCTACCTTATTCTACACATTTATCATATATTATATTAGTAGGTCTACCCTATTCTACACATATATCATATATTATATTAGTAGGTCTACCCTATTCTACACATATATCATATATTATATTAGTAGGTCTACCCTATTCTACACATATATCATATATTATATTAGTAGGCCTACCCTATTCTACACATATATCATATATTATATTAGTAGGCCTACCTTATTCTACACATATATCATATATTATATTAGTAGGTCTACCCTATTCTACACATATATCATATATTAGTAGGCCTACCCTATTCTACACATATATCATATATTATATTAGTAGGTCTACCCTATTCTACACATATATCATATATTATATTAGTAGGTCTACCCTATTCTACACATATCATATATTATATAAGTAGGTCTACCCTATTCTACACATTTATCATATAAGAAGGTCTACCTTATTCTACACATTTATCATATATTATATTAGTAGGTCTACCCTATTCTACACATATATCATATATTAGTAGGCCTACCCTATTCTACACATATATCATATATTATATTAGTAGGTCTACCTCATTCTACACATTTATCATATATTATATTAGTAGGTCTACCTTATTCTACACATATATCATATATTATATTAGTAGGTCTACCCTATTCTACACATTTATAAGTAGGTGTATTCTATTCTTCATCCATGGTCTCCCTCTTATCCTGGTCCGTTGGTGGCGGTAGCAGCCTACCTTCCCTCTCCCTGGCAACATGGACCAGCTCTGACTGGAGGATCCCGAGGCATTCCCAGGCCAGTGTGGAGATGTAATCACCCCACCTGTACCTCGGTCTGCCCCGTGGTCTCCTCCCACCTGGACCTTGGTCGGCCCTGTGGTCTCCTCCCAGCTGGACCTTGGTCTGCCCCGTGGTCTCCTCCTCCCACCTGGACCTTGGTCTGCCCTGTGGTCTCCCCCCACCTGGACCTTGGTCTGCCCCGTGGTCTCCTCCCACCTGGACCTTGGTCTGCCCTGTGGTCTCCTAGCAGCTGGACCTTGGTCTGCCCCGTGGTTTCCTCCCAGCTGTACCTTGGTCTGCCACATGGTCTCCTCCCAGCTGGACGTGTCTGAAAAAACTCCCTTGGGAGGCGACCAGGAAGTCTCCTTACTAGATGAACCACCTGAACTGGCTCCTAAAAAGGAGCAGCAGCTCTACTCCAAGGCTCTCACCCTATCCCTAAGATAGATGATCTTCTCACCCTATCCCTAAGAGAGATGATCTTCTCACCCTATCCCTAATGGAGATGATCTTCTCACTCTATCCCTCAGGGAGATGATCTTCTCACTCTATCCCTAAGGGAGACGATCTTCTCACTCTATCCCTCAGGGAGATACCAGCCACCCTTCTGAGAAAACTCATGTCGGCCGCATGTATTTGCGATCTCGTCCTTTCTGTCATTACCCATATTTCATGACCCTAGGTGAGGGTAGGAACGAAGACTGACCTGTAGATGGAGAGCTTTGCCTTCTGGCTCAGCTCTCTTTTAGTCACAACAGTGCAGTAAAGGGCACCCAATACCTCTCCCACTGCACCTATTCTCCTGTCAATCTCACGCTCCATCCTCCCCTCACTGGAGAACAAGACCTGAGATACTTGAACTCCTTCACTTGGGGTAAGGACTCCCTCCCTACTTGGAGTAGACAATCCACCGGTTTCCTGCTGAGCCCCATGGCCTCAGATTTAGAGGTGCTGATCCTCAAGCATTAGAATGTGTCACATGTTTTAACAATCAATTACTTAAATTAGCTTTTGATCATGTTCTGGCCGCCATCTAGTGGCTCAGAAAATAATTGGCCCAAGGCCAAACTTACTTGCAGACCCCTGCCCTAAACCCTTACCCCTAACCCTTAACCCTACCTGTAACCCTTAACCCCTTATCCTTAACCCTACCCCTTAACACTTAACCCTTAACACTTCACCCCTACCGATTGCTTTGCATTGCTGACTGTAGAGCGGTCGCCTCACATGCTGTTTCCATCCTCAGCTCCTCCTAGCAACGTGTTGAGGTGTCCACAGTAAGACCCCCTAACCCTAACTGCTCCTGACCTGCTGGCTGTCTCCTTGATGGCTGACTCCGCCGTCGGTGGTTGAATGTGTGTATGAATGGGTGAATGTGAGGCATGACTTGTAAAGCGCTTTGGATAAAAGCGATATATAAAAGCATCCATTACCATTCAAATATATATTACAGCCACCAGATGGCAGCAACCCATTAAAAAAATCCACACTAACCCCCTAGGTACTCTCTATCGACCCCAAACGGCCTGAAAAGTGCTTTTTCTTTTCTTATTTTTAGGAAAGCGATTTTGGCGACACACACACACACACACACACACACACACACAAACACACCCACACACACACACACACACACACACACACACACACACACACACACACACACACACACACACACACACACACACACACACACACCTGGAGCTCGCACCACGCCACCTCCACCGTGGTGACGGTGTCCAGGCCGCGGTACACTGTCTTGAAGGACCCCCTGCCGAGCTCCAGGCAGAACTTCAGGAAGCGACCGTCCAGGGAGGAGCCCACGGCCCGGGTCTCCCGGGGTTAGGGTAACCCTAATCTGGATTAGGGTAAGAGTGACCCTAAACTAAATTAGGGTTAGGGTAACCCTGATCTAGATTATGGTTAAGGTAAGCCTGATCTAGATTAGGGTAAGGGTAACCCTAAACTAGATTAGGGTTAGAGTAACCCTGATCTAGATTAGGGTTAAGGTAACCCTGGTAAGTGTAAACCTGATCTCTGACTGGAGTTTATGCGTGTCTTGAATCTGTAGTTCTATTCTAGTTCCATAAATTAATTATGGTATTTATTTACACACTGAAAATTGTATTTATTGTTTACAAACGTCATATTAGGCCACCAGAGGACAGTAAAGACAAACAGACACATCTACACATGCCAAAGAGTTGTTTGTAAGTGAGAGTAGTTGACAAGTTGCCAAGGAGCCAAGCAGCTGTGAGATGTAAGCAAAGACTTCCTGTGGTGATACTAAACAGACTAAAAAAAGAAGCTGGCTTCCGATGCACTGCTTGGTTGGGTCGGCATGTGTGAGATTTAATCTCCAGATGATCTGAGGGATAAATGTGTCACACACACACACACACACACACACACACACACACACACACACACACACACACACACACACACACACACACACACACACACACACACACACACACACACACACACACACACACACACACACACACACACACACACACAGATAGGAGTGGTTTGTGTGAGTGTGTTCTTCTTGTACGTTGGAACCATAGACCACAGCTGTTGTCCTCTAACTAACCCAGTGCTCTAATACAGTTCTAACTAACCCAGTACTCTAATACAGCTCTAACTAACCCAGTGTTCTAATACAGCTCTAACTAACCCAGTGTTCTAGTACAGCTCTAACTAACCCAGTGCTCTAATACAGCTCTAACTAACCCAGTGTTCTAATACAGCTCTAACTAACCCAGTGTTCTAATAAAGTTATAACTAACTCAGTGTTCTAATAAAGATCTAACTAACCCAGCGTTCTACTAAAGTTCTAACTAACCCAATGTTCTAATAAAGTTCTAACTAACCCAGTGTTCTAATAAAGTTCTAACTAACCCAGTGTTCTAATAAAGTTCTAACTAACCCAGTGTTCTAATACAGTTCTAACTAACCCAGTGTTCTACTAAAGTTATAACTAACCCAGTGTTCTAATAAAGTTCTAACTAACCCAGTGTTCTAATACAGTTCTAACTAACCCAGTGTTCTAACAAAGATCTAACTACCTCAGTGTTCTAATACATTTCTAACTAACCCAGTGTTCTAATAAAGTTCTAACTAACCCAGTGTTCTAATAAAGATCTAACTAACCCAGTGTTCTAATAAAGTTCTAACTAACCCAGTGTTCTAATAAAGTTCTAGGGTTATGAGAATGTATGCGCAAAAATAAATGAGTTGGGACTTGGAATAGGTTTAAACATATTTTAATGCTTATCAGATGTATAAAGTGCCCTAAATGACAGTTAGTGATAGTTCAACTGGAAACAGGTTTTCCCAGGTGCTTGAACACAACAAGTATCAACAGATATGTCAACTTCTTGTCACAGTGAAATCCAGTTTGAGTATCCAGTTCGAGTAAGTATTGATTGGCTGAATCGATGCATTTCAACTTAAACTTGTATGTAGATAGAAGCATAAACATCATTCATAATAGGGTGAAAATAATTAAATGTATGAAAATAAAACAAGAAACAAAGAGATGATAAAACAAAGCGCTGTAGTGTTCAGAGGCAGGATGTTAGCGCTGTAGTGTCAGCTCTGTAGGGTTAGCGCTGTAGTGTTAGCTCTGTAGTGTTAGCTATGTAGCGTTAACGCTGTAGTGTTAGTGCTGTAGGGTTAGCTCTGTAGAGTTAGCGCTGTAGTGTAAGCACTGTAGTGTAAGCGCTATAGTGTTAGCGCTGTAGTGTTCAGACGATGGTTATTGTAAGGGTAAGTTAGGGTAAGTGTTAAGGGTTAGGGGTTAAGGTGAGGTGCCTGTTGGAGGTGTGTCTGGTTGATTAGGGTTAGGGTAAGGGTAAGTTAGGGTAAGTAGTAAGGGTTAGGGGTTAAGGTGAGGTGCCTGTTGGAGGCGTGTCTTGATTGTCCTGCTGCGTCCCATACCCATACAGCTCTCCTATTCGCCGAAAGATTAGTCCCTGAGATTCAGGCGCTTGGTTAGTGTGAGGGTTAAGGTTAGTGTGTCCGTCTGTCTTCTGGCGGTAAGTGAAGGATGCCTGGTGGACTGTTCTCAACAACAGATGCTTCCGGAATGCCCTCTGAATCACTGTGGCTGCAAAGTCTTCCTGTCTCCTCTTCAGAGTGCTGCTGATTGGCTCATAGGACACCTGTCATCACAATGATCACTAACTTTAGAATGATAGATTATTGGTGTTATGAGTATCAGTATATATAGATATATTATGAATATGAACATAATTATTATTCATATCATCATCACATTAATATTAATAGTATACTATATGATTCACATTATTGTTATCATCACTAGTATAAGGATAAGTATTTTATTATTATTTATATAGTATTAGTAGTATTGTATTATTTGTATGATATTATTATGATTGTGATTATTATTAACGGCTTGGTGAATAGAAAATACAAATAACCTTCCAGCCACTCTCTCCTTGTTGATTGGTTGACTCCATTAGTTATGCCTAACCCTTAGTCTTTACCCATAAGCCTTAACCCCAACCCCTAAACGCCTAACCCTTAACCCTAACCCTATCCCCTAACCCTACCCCTAACCTTAACCCATAACCCTTACCCTAACCTTAACCCCTAACCTTAACCCTTACCCTAACCTTTACCCCTAACTCTTAACCCTACTGGCTCAGATCTAAGGCACGATGTATTAGGTTTAAGTTTTCAACGTTCGTAATATTCCCAAATGAAGTGTACAAGGGCACGGGAAAGTGGGATTTGAACAATGAAAAGTGTATTTAACTATTTATAAATACTGTTAATATAATAATGTTATTTTAAGTAATACATCACTGTAGAACGTAATGATTTCATATCAAGTTATTAAAACCTTAGAAGGGTTGTTGGCCATGAACTTCTCCTCCATACTGGCTTTGAGAGCGTCCATTCCTTCCGAATCCCCAAGAACCTACAAATTAAAAAATACAATACAAAAAACAATATGTAATATTTTCTTATTTCATAAGATTAGATAAGAGAGGCACGCAACTAATAAACCTCACAGAAAAGCCAGAAAAATGGAGAAAACAAATCAACAATTTCCAAGCAAATATCTGAATCGCACCAAACACCAAAGACAACCCTCAACCTTATATTGTATATGTACATGTATTATATCGACCTTAACTTATCTTATATAGACCTTATATTATATTATAGACCTTATCTTATATAGACCTTATATTATCTTATATAGACATTATATTATCTTATATATACCTTATATTATATTCTACACCTTATCTTATATAGACCTTATATTTTCTTATAAAGACCTTATCTTATCTTATATAGACCTTATATAGACCTTATCTTATATTATATCACCTTATCTTATCTTATATAGACCTTATATTATGTTATATAGACCTTAACTTATCTTATATAGACCTTATATTATCTTATACACCTTATCTTATATAGACCTTATCTTTTCTTATAAAGACCTTATCTTATCTTATATAGACCTTATATTATCTTATATAGACCTTATATTATATTATAGATCTTATCTTATATAGACCTTATCTTTTCTTATATAGACCTTATTTTATCTTATATAGACCTTATCTTATCTTATATAGACCTTATATTATATTATAGACCTTATTGTATATAGACCTTATCTTTTATTATATAGACCTTATCTTTTATTATATAGACCCTATATTATATCAACCTTATCTTATCTTATATAGACCTTATACTATCTTATATAGACCTTATCTTATATAGACCTTATACTATCTTATATAGACCTTATACTATCTTATATAGACCTTATCTTATATAGACCTTATCTTTTCTTATATAGACCTTATCTTATATAGACCTTATCTTCTCTTATATAGACCTTATCTTATATAGACCTTATCTTCTCTTATATAGACCTTATCTTATATAGACCTTATCTTCTCTTATATATACCATATATTATCTTATATAGACCTTATATAGACCTTATATTATCTTATAAAGACCTTATATTATATTATAGACCTTATATTATCTTATACAAACCTTATATTATATTATAGACCTTACCTTATCTTATATAGACCTTATCTTCTCTTATATAGACCTTATCTTATATAGACCTTATCTTCTCTTATATATACCATATATTATCTTATATAGACCTTATATAGACCTTATATTATCTTATAAAGACCTTATATTATATTATAGACCTTATATTATCTTATACAAACCTTATATTATATTATAGACCTTACTTTATCTTATATAGACCTTATCTTATCTTATATATACCTTATATTATCTTATAAAGACCTTATATTATATTATGGACCTTACATTATCTTATATAGATCTTATATTATCTTATATAGATATTATATTATATCAACCTTATCTTATCTTATATACACCTTATCTTATATACACCTTATCTTATCTTGTATAGACCTTATCTTATCTTATAAAGACCATAAAGTATCTTATATAGACCTTATATTATATAGACATTATGTTATCTTATAAAGACCTTATCTTATCTTATATATACCTTATATTATCTTATATAGACCTTATATTATATCAACCTTATCTTATTTTATATAGACCTTATATTATATTATATAGACCTTATATTACATCGACATTATCTTATCTTATAAAGACCTTATCTTATCTTATATATACCTTATATTATCTTATATAGACCTTATATTATATCAACCTTATCTTATTTTATATAGACCTTATATTATATTATATAGACCTTATATTACATCGACATTATCTTATCTTATAAAGACCTTATCTTATCTTATATATACCTTATAATAATAATAATAATAATAACTTTATTTATATAGCACTTTTCATACAAGATGCAGCCCAAAGTGCTTCACATTACATGATAAAAGAACGATAAAACAATGAATAATAACAGATTAAGAAAAATACCCTAAAGTAAACCACACAGTCTAAAATCACAAGCAAAGAAAATGGATAAAATCAATGATTAAAAATAAATAATAAAAATAAAAAATAAATAAAAAAGAGTTGCTAATTAAAAGCAATATTAAAAAGATATGTTTTCAACTGTGGTTTAAAGATGTCCACTGAGCAGCCTCTCTAATATGTGTTGGGATTGTGTTGTGGTGCATAGAAATTAAAAGCAGATGCCCCAATTTCCCCTTGGGGCCCCCAGGAACCTTTAAAAGAGCAGCTGTGGAGGACCTTAGGGCTCGTGAGGGGACATAACAAGACAGGAAATCAGAAATGTACGAGGGTGCTAAATTGTTAAGAGCTTTAAAAACAAGTAGAAGGACTATAAAATAAATTCTAAAAGATCCAGGGAGCCAATGCAATGCAGCTCAAACTGGAGTAATGTGCTCTCTCTTCCTTGTTTTCGTTAAAAGTCTAGCAGCAGAGTTCTGAATTAGCTGTCGCTTGTCTATTGATTTTTTAGGAAGACCAGTGAAAAGAGCATTGCAATAGTCCAATCTACTTGAAATAAAAGCATGAATCAACTTCTCAGCATCCTGTTAAAAACAGTCGAACCTGAGCAATATTTCTTCGATGGAAAAAGGCTGTTTTGGTCACCTTATTTATGTGGGTATTAAAACTTAAGAGTCTAAAATCACACCTAGGCTAGTTACTTCCGATTTATTCTGGTGAGCCAAACTTCCTAACCCATTAAAAAGTGCTTCCCTTTTGGCTTTAGGGCCGACTAAAAGTATTTCTGTTTTGTCTTCATTAAGTTTTAAAAAATGATCGCTCATCCATCGATCAATTGCAGACAGACAGGTAGTCAAGGGGCATAACGCATTTGGATCATTTGGCTCAACAGAAATATACAATTGTGTGTCGTCAGCATAGCTATGAAAATCAACATTGTGTTTTCTGATAACATCTCCTAGAGGTAACATGTATAATGAAACAAGAAGGGGACCAAGGCAGCTTCCCTGTGCAACACCAAAGGACATGTCATGTTCCTCAGATACAAAGTCACCCAAACTAACATAACATTATAGTAACAGTAAAATATGTTCGAAACCAGTTCAATGCACATTCAGATAATCCAACCCAGTTTTCCAATCTGTGAATTAGTATGCTATGGTCAAGTGTATCAAATGCAGCGCTCAAGTCCAAAAGGATAAGAACTGAGACCCTGCCATCAGCAACACTAAGTCTAAGTCTTATATTATATAGACCTTGTCTTTTCTTACATATACCTTATATTTTCTTATATAGACCTTATCTTTTCTCATATATACCTTATATCTTCTTATATAGACCTTATCTTTTCTTATATATACCTTATATTATATAGACCTTATATTATATAGACCTTATCATTTCTTACATATACGTTATATTATCTGATATAGACCTTATCTTAATATAATATAGGGTCTTTATAATATAATGTCTATATAAGATAAGATAAGGTCTATATTAGATTAGATTCAATTTGAATCTAATCTAATCTAATCTAATATAGACCTTATTTTATTTTATATAGACCTTATATTATAAAGACCTTATATTATATTACTAGATCCTATCTTATCTTATAAATACATTTTATTATCTTATATAGACCTTATATTATATTAGTCTACAATATAATATAAGGTCTATATATGATAATAAAATGTATTTATAAGATAAGATAGGATCTAGTAATATAATATAAGGTCTTTCTAATATAAGGTCTGTCATTTATAGACCTTATATTATAAATACCTTATATTATATTATATAGACATTATATTATATTATTAAGACCTTATCTTGTCTTATATAGACCTTATATCATATTATATAGACCTTTTCTTATCTTATATATACCTTATATTTTGTTATATAGACCTTATTTGATCTTATATATACATATTATATAGGCCTTATATAATATTATATAGACCTTATATTATCTTATCTAGAAGTTATCTTGTCTTATATAGACCTTCTATTATATTAGATATAATTTATCTTATCTAGGCCTTATCTTATATGGACCTTATCTTATATACACCTTATCTTATATAGACCTTCTTATATAGACCTTATCTTATTTTATATGAAAATGTGAAATAAGAGGACTGTGTTGACAAATGTAACTAGGCTATTAAAAAGTGGTTAAGGGTTAGGGAAGGAGGTTAGGGTAGGGTAGGAGGTTATGGTGGGCAATTAGGGTAGGGTAGGAGGTTAGGGTAGGAGATTAGGTTGGAGGTTGGGGTAGGAGATTAGGGTAGGGTAGGAAGTTAGGGTAGGAGGTTAAGGTAGGAGATTAGGGTAGGGTAGGAGGTTAGGGTAAGAGGTCAGGGAAGGAGGTTAGGGTAGGAGATTAGGGTAGGAGGTTAGGGGAGGAGATTAGGGTAGGAGGTTAGGGTAGGGTAGGAGGTTAAGGTAGGAGGTTAGGGTAGGAGGTTAGGGTAGGAGTGGTTAAGGGTTAGGGAAGGAGGTTAGGGTAGGGTAGGAGGTTAGGTTAGGGTAGGGTAGAGGGTTAGGGTAGGAGGTTAGGTTAGGGTAGGGTAGGAGGTTAGGGTAGGAGGTTAGGGTAGGAGGTTAGGGTAGGAGGTTAGGGTAGGGTAGGAGATTAGGGTAGGGTAGGAGTTTAGGGTAGGGTAGGAGGTTAGGGTAGGATATTATGGTAGGGTAGGAGGTTAGGGTAGGAGGTTAGGGTAGGGTAGGAAGTTAGGGTAGGAGGTTAGGGTAGGAGATTAGGGTAGGAGGTTAGGGTAGGGTAGGAGATTAGGGTAGGAGGTTAGGGTAAGAGATTAGGGTAGGAGATTAGGGTAGGAGATTAGGGTAGGAGGTTAAAGTAGGGTAGGAGGTAAGGGTAGGAGGTAAGGGTAGGTTAGGGTAGGAGGTTAGGTTAGGATAGAAGGTTAGGGTAGGAGATTACCTGGGCAGTGAGTGCCAGGAGGATGTCCAGACAGTGTATCTTGTCCCCAGGGACCAGGGGCAGGTCCATGTTGATCAGCTTCATCCCATTTGGTTTAGGAATTCTCAGGGGATCCTTAAGCGTGTCACAGAAATCTGATAACACACTGAGTAGAAAGAATAGTAGAAAACATGATATATGGGTTATGACAAAAAACAAACTCTGTATGGGATGTTCCGACTATGTATTGTCACCTACCTGTATTGTATAAATTGTGAGGCATCAGGATCAAACTTCTCCCATGTTTCATAAAACATTTCAAAGTCGTCCTCACACAGGGGGTCCGCACTCTCTTCTGTCGCCACGTTGAAGTTCTCCAGGATGATGGCGATGTACATGTTCACCACCACCAGGAACGACATGATGATATAACTGCAGAAGAATATGATGCCAATCCCAGGGCTTCCACAGTTCCCTCTGACTGCTGACCCTGGGTTTTCTACATCCGGGTCACAGTCCGGAGGCCCAGAGTTCAGAATGGGACCAAGGAGTCCGTCCCAGCCAGCCGACGTGGTGATCATGAACATGCAGATCAGGCTGTTTCCAAAAGTCTCAAAGTTAAACATGTCATCCAGCATTCCTTCTTTTTTCACGTATGCAAAATTTGACATGCCGAAGATGGAGAATATGAACATGATAAGGAAAAGGAGAAGGCCGATGTTAAACAGGGCGGGAAGTGACATCATAAGAGCAAACAGCAGCGTGCGGATGCCCTTGGCACCACGGATGAGGCGTAAGACCCGCCCGATGCGGGCCAGGCGGACCACGCGGAACAGCGTCGGAGACACAAAGTACTTCTCTATGATGTCCACAAGCAGAAGACCTGTAGAAAAGGAAAGAAACATTTGATTACATGTTGATTTACTTTAAGGTATGAATAACATTACATTCTCCATGGCCACTATCCCTCTCTGGACTATCATCATTCTCTGAGACAATGACGAGAGCAATGTTCCCACCTCAAAACAATCTCTTCTCTACTGCCTTCTCTTATCCCCCATCTATCCTCGTGTGTTTTTGCTGTCTGTTTCACTTCCATCGCCCCCACAGTGTAAAGCCACTTTGAGTCCTAGAAAAGCGCTATACAAGTTCCATTATTATTATTATTATTATTATTATTATTACAATCTAGAATTTATTATAATTACTATAAATAACATACAACAGTAGAAATGGGGAGTAAGCATTCCATTGTAATGGCAATAAAAACACATCTTGATTCTTGAATCCATTAATAACCAACCTAAGATGGAAAGAATTACAACAACAAAGTCAAAGATGTTCCATCCAACAGAAAAAAAGTGCTGGCGGAGCGCAAAGAGCTTCAAACAACACTCGGTGGAGAAGACGACGATGAAGACCAGGTTGACCAAATACAGGAGATCTTCCTTCTCTTGGCTCTGCTCATCGGTTTCCACCATCATGGTCACCATGTTGAGACAGATCAGCACCATGATGAAGATGTCAAAAAACTGCTTGGTAACCAAGTCAAAAACCACACCTTGGAGCATGTTCTGAAACACATGGACAAGAACGAGATGCATTAAGGAAAGGGTACGTTGATACGTGGGGAGGGTTGATACATGGAGAAGGGGTTTATACATGAAGAGGGGGTTGATACATGGTAGTGTTGATAAATGGTAGTGTTGATACATGGAGAAGGGGTTGATACATGGAGAGGGTTGGTGCATAGTAGTGTTGATACATGAGGAGGGTTGATACATGGTAGTGTTTGTTGATACATGGGGAGTGTTGATACATGGGGAGTGTTGATACATGGTAGTGTTTGTTGATACATGGGGAGTGTTGATACATGGTAGTGTTTGTTGATACATGGGGAGTGTTGATACATGGTAGTGTTTGTTGATACATGGGGAGTGTTGATACATGGTAGTGTTTGTTGGTTGATGGGGAGTGTTGCTACATGGGGAGTGTTGCTACATGGGGAGGTTTGATACATGGGGAGTGTTGTTAAGTGTTGTGAAGTTTTGCTCAGTTAGTGGGAGGTAGCTAGTAAGTTAGTGGTGTAGCTAAGTTCGTGGGAGTTAGCGAGTAAGTTAGTAAGTTAGCAGTGTAGCTCAGTTAGTGGGAGGTAGCTAGTAAGTTAACGGTGTAGCTCAGTTAGTGGGAGGTAGCTAGTAAGTTAGCGGTGTAGATCAGTTAGTGGGATGTAGCTTGTGAGTTAGCGGTGTAGCTCAGTTAGTGGGAGTTAGCTAGTAGGTTAGCGGTGTAGCTCAGTTAGTGGGAGTTAGCTAGTAGGTTAGCGGTGTAGCTCAGTTAGTGGGAGGTAACTAGTAAGTTAACATGTAGCTCAGTTAGTGGGAGGTAGCTAGTAGGTTAGCGGTGTAGCTGCGTTAGTGGGAGGTAGCTAGTAAGTTAACGGTGTAGCTCAGTTAGTGGGATGTAGCTTGTGAGTTAGCTGTGTAGCTCAGTTAGTGGGAGTTAGCTAGTAGGTTAGAGGTGTAGCTCAGTTAGTGGGACTTAGCTAGTAGGTTAGCGGTGTAGCTCAGTTAGTGGGAGGTAACTAGTAAGTTAACATGTAGCTCAGTTAGTGGGAGGTAGGTAGTAGGTTAGCGGTGTAGCTGCGTTAGTGGGAGGTAGCTAGTAAGTTAACGGTGTAGCTCAGTTAGTGGGAGGTAGCTAGTAAGTTAGCGGTGTAGCTCAGTTAGTGGGATGTAGCTTGTGAGTTAGCGGTGTAGCTCAGTTAGTGGGAGTTAGCTAGTAGGTTAGCGGTGTAGCTCAGTTAGTGGGAGGCAACTAGTAAGTTAACGTGTACCTCAATTAGTGTGAGGTAACTAGTAAGTTAACGTGTAGCTCAATTAGTGGGAGGTAGCTAATAACTTAACGTGTAGCTCAATTAGTGGGAGGTAGCAAGTAAGTTAACGTGTAGCTCAATTAGTGGGAGGTAACTAGTAAGTTAACGTGTAGCTCAATTAGTGGGAGGTAGCTAGTAAGTTAACGTGTAGCTCAATTAGTGGGAGGTAGCTAGTAAGTTAACAGTGTAGCTCAATTAGTGGGAGGTAGCTAGTAAGTTAACGGTGTAGCTGTCACGGGGTGGGATGGGACCATGATTGACTGGAGCCACCACAGCTGGACGGGTTATTTAATTAGCAGCCTAGAACGGGATAGGCTGAATTCCCCTTTAAGAGCCCAGTTGTTCTTGTGTGTCGGGTGGGTCGTTGGGGTGCATGTGGAACGCAAGCCAAACAGGGTTATTGGATCCTCAAGGAAGAAAGGAAAGGAAAGGGAGTAAGGAGGGCTCCTTTGGTGTCCTGCCTGTGTGTGCTTTGGCCTTCTGTCATAGCCTACGCGGGAGAGAGTGTTCGAGATCGGGACGCGGGAGCGGTGACAGCGGAGCAAACGGAGAGGGAGGGGCTTAACGTGCACGGTTGGTGTGGAGCGAGTGTCCGCGCTGTGCCCATTGCCACCGGAGGCGGAGCCATCGATGTCATCGCCTGGCTGTCTTCTGGGGGGGGGGGGGGGGGTTGGAGCGATTTCGGCCGTGGTGCTATTTTTATTTTTGTGGGGACTGAGTTCTCGGCAGTGCAGGGAGCGAGAACCCATCCCCACTCCAATTTATGTTTTGTCCCGTATGTCCTTCCTTCCCCCAATACCCCATTTACCCCAGTAGCTCCAGGGTCCTTTTAGAGGGGTGGCAGTGTAGGGCAGCGCCAAGGGGGGTCCTAGTGGGAGTGTCACCGGGGTGCCCATTTTTCAGGTTGTAGCGTGTGCCCAGTCTGGGTTGCAGTGGTGTGCCCTTTTGGGTTGTACAGTGTGCCCATTTTTGGGGTTGTGGCGTGTGCCCAAATCCCTGGTTGCAGTGGGAGAGTACTAAGGGGTAACATTCACCTAAGGAGGCTCTACACTGCCCACGTGAGCAGTAGGGGACGAAGTAAGAGTGGCGCTGAGGGTGGGTCTATAGGGGTCTTACTACCTGTTTTTTTATGAAATTTTAGATTAATAAAGCAACCCTTATTTTATTAATATCCTGGTCTCTTGTGTGTGCTGGAGAATTTAAATCCTGCGTTGGGTGGAGTTTAGGGGTCACCTAAACCGTGACATAGCTCAGTTAGTGGGAGGTAGCTAGTAAGTTTGCGGTGTAGCTCAGTTAGTGGGATGTAGCTTAGGATAGGTCGGCATGTAGGCTACAACTGAAGCCCTGCACACAAACATTGGTCATCTTAATCATTACCCTCAGCCTGTTCCCTGGGTCCTAAACTCCCGGGTCCTATGTTCCCCTGGTTCTATGTTCCCCTGGTCCTATGTTTCCCTGGTTCTCTGTTCCCCTGGTCCTAACCAGGGGAACAGAGAACCAGAGGACCAGTGGAACATAGGACCAGGGGAACATAGGACCGGGGGAACATAAGACCAGGGAACATAAAACCAGGGGAACATAGGACCAGAGGACCAGGAGAACATAGGACCAGGGGAACATAGAACCAGGGGAACATAGAACCAGAGGGACATAGGACCAGGGGAACATAGAACCAGAGGGACATAGGACCAGGGGAACATAAGACCAGGGGAACATAGGACCAGGGGAACATAGGACCGGGGAACATAGGACCAGGGGAACATTGAACCAGGGGAACATAGAACCAGAGGACTGGGGGAACATAGGACCAGGGAACATAGAACCAGGGGAACATAGAACCAGGGGAACATAGGACCAGGGAAACATAGGTACGTTCCCCTAGTAAGTTAGCAGTGTAGCTCAGTTAGTGGGAGTTAGTAGGTTGCCCATATAGCTAGGTGAGTAGTGGTCTAGGCGGGGCGTCATGCTCCGTACTGCGGGCCGGGGGACGGGTTTCTGAGGTTTCTTGGAGCCCAGTTTCTTCATGGCGTTGTAGTACTTCTTCTGCTCCTCTGTCATGAAGATGTCTTTACCTCCGAGGTAAAAACACACAAGACTAACGTTAAATGACCAACAAACCGAAAGCATAACAGAGGGCTGTATCCACTACACACTTACATAATATCTTGTAGGGCAGGGTTACCCTGCTGATGCTTAAGGTTAGGGTTAGGGATCAGGGTCAGGGGTTATGGGTTAGGGTTAGGGGTCAGGGGTTAGAGTTGTAGCTCCTCCAAAGGGAAGGTGCATATTCTACTAATCTACTATAAACTAACCCTACACACAATTCTAACCCTACTAACACAACCCCGACTTACCAAAACCCCCAAACCCTAATAACCCAAACTCCACGAACACAACCAAACATTCAAACCCTATATTATCATATTCACAAACATATGTGGTTTGGACCTGGCACCATGGAGAGGTTTAGTGGCCATCTATACAATATACATATATACATAGAATATATATACACATATATACATAGAATATATATACACATATATCCATAGAATATATATACATATTACATAGAATACATACACACATATTACATAGAATATATATATATATAAAGAATATATATACACATATACATAGAATATATATACACATATATACATAGAATATATATAGATATTACATAGAATACATATACACATATTACATAGAATATATATATACATAGAATATACGTATATACACATATATACATAGAATATATTAGATAAGATCACAGGTACAGTACAGCGAAAACAATTTGGCATCTAACCAGAAAGCAAATGTTGCAGTAAAGTGCATAGTAATATATCATTTAGAGTTTACAGTTGCTAAAAGACAGTCTACTAGGTATACAAACAGTTATAAGATTACCTATAGAGTATGTGTGAGATATGTGCATACTGTGCATCATCCTGTAACTAAGATGGCGCGGACGACGGCCGCCGTGGTGTTCTGCTGCACACTGTTATTTGTTATTTGTCTTTTTAATGTGTTTGGCGAAACCTACAGCATGGAGGAGTTAGTTAACATAAGGGGATCCACAGACTTTCTTACTTTTCCTACCGATTTATTGGAAATAATGGTCAGAGGAACCGCAGCCTTTGTCCATGCCAAAACTTGGATCCGACACAGACGGGGTAAGCGTGCCGGAGCACTGGTGCGCCTACGTCGGCGGGGACACAGGACCCCTTGACCCGGAATATTCCTGGCAAACGTGCAGTCCCTATGCAACAAAATGGATGAACTAAGGCGAGAAATAGTGACTTTTCTTCATCCTCGGTTCTTTCGTTCACCGAGACATGGTTGAGGGAATCGATACCCGATTCCGCTCTCCAGCTCAAAGGGTTTAAACTTTTTCGAGCGGACCGTGTCGCTTCGCTGAGCGGATAAAGCAGGGTGGATGGGTCTGCTTTTTCGTGAATGAATCTTGGTGTAAGGACGTAACAGTGATTGAACAGCATTGCTGCCCGTCGCTGGAAACCCTATTCATAAACTGCTGACCCTTCTATTCTCCCCGTGAGTTCAGTTCATTCATTCTAGTGTGTTTACATTCCTCCCATCACGCTAGCAGCAGAGGCTCAGAGCATGCTGGCTGACAAAATAATGACTGTGGAACGAAAACATCCGGATACATTTGTTGTCGTCCTCGGCAACTTCAACAAACCTCAGCCGCGATCTCCCGAAATATCGGTAGCAGATTAAATGCGCAACCAGAGGGGAACGCACTTTAGACCCCTGCTACATGACCCTCAGCAATGCCTACCACGCCGCCTCCCGAGCTGCACTAGGTCACTCAGACCATGACATCGCCCACTTGAAACCGAAATACAGGCAGAAACTAAAACTCTCTAACCCTGTGGTCAGGTCTTTCAAGTTGTGGACTAGCGAGGCCCAGGAGAAAACTAGCGCCATGTTGGCTAATGCTGGCGACGGCGCAGAGGGTTTTCAATGGGCGATAGAGGCTGCAGGCGGTGATCTAGATGTGTACGCAGACATTGTGACATCATTCATTAGCCACTGTGAGAATATTTGTGTACATTCTCGCTCCAGAGTTCATTACAATAATGACAAACCCTGGTTCTCAGTGAAACTCAGGAAGATCAGGTTGTTGAAGGAAGAAACAGAGTGGGGACAAGGACCGGTTTATGGAGGACGCATACACATACGCAGCTTGCGCAGCATCCTTCTCTTGGTGGTGTCTGAGAGAAGGATGCTGCGCAAGCTGCGTAGTATCCTTGACAACAACTCTCACCCTCTCCATCAGGTGCTGACCTCATATAGAAGCACCTTTAGCAACAGACTCATTCCACCCAGGTGCACCACAGAACGCCATAGGAAGTCCTTTCTTCCTGTGGCAATTAGACTTTTTAACTCATCTACCTCGGGTCGTGAGAGGGACAGTGGCGACTCAGTGACCTGAGGCCAACGTACTTAAATATTATTATTTTTTGGTCAACGCACTGCAAATCACTCTTCAAATTCACTTTTCACTTTACACATGTCACTTTCAGTTGATTTATTTATTAATATATTATTCTGCCAATTTGCACTATACGTATTGTTGTGTATTGTATATACCTACGTACTACTGTAATAATACTGTACATTTATCTTCATTTATCAATACATTTAGATTTCATTTAACTATATTTTTGTTTATACAATTTTTATTGTTTTTTAGCTTAGGTATTAGTATTTTTTGTGTGTGCTTTTATTCCCCCTGTGTCAACTGTTGCACCTTAATTTCCCTCGGGATTAATAAAGTAATCTGAATCTGAATCTGAATCATACTGCAAGGCCCTCAAGGAGGCCAGACGACGCTCCAAAAACTCCAACATCAGTTCTCAGATGGCCAATCATCCTCTGTCTGGAAAGGCCTCCGACAGATCACCAACTACAAACCGAAGTCCCCCCATTCATCTGATGATTCACGCCTTTCCAACAACCTGAACGAGTTCTACTGCAGATTCGAAGCACAACGGACTCCCCCCCCACACCCATCAACCCCCACCCCCCTCCCCCCCACACCCATCAACACTTTCCACCCAACCCCCACCCCCCTCAACACCTTCCACCCAACCCTCACCCGCCTCAACACCTTCCACCCAACCCTCACCCCTGCAGCAATCCAGGCCCCTCCACTGCTGCCCCCCCCGACCCTCCCCCTCCCCCACTCTGCAGCACGCCCCCTCCTCATCCAGGAAAAGGACGTGAACCGCCTGTTCAAAAGACAGAATCCCCGGAAGGCGGCCAGACCGGACTTTGTCGCTCCCTCCATCCTGAAGTACTGCGCTGACCATCTGTCTCCAACATCTTCAACGCCTCACTAGAGACCAGTTCCATTCTGCTTCAAGACCTCCACCATCATTCCTGTCCCAAAGAAAACGAAGATCACCGGACTCAACGACTACTGGCCCGTCGCACTGACCTCTGTAGCCATGAAGTCATTTGAGCGCCTGGTGTTAGCCCACCTCAAAGCCATCACTGATCCCCTACTGGACCCCCTACAGTTTGTCTACAGAGCCAACAGGTCTGTAGACGATGCTGTGAACATGGCCCTCCACTTCACCCTGCAGCATTTGGACGCCGCAGGCACCTATGCCAGGATCCTGTTCGTGGACTTCAGCTCTGCATTCAACACCATCCTCCCACTCACACTGGAGCACGTGCTCTCCCAGCTGGGAGTGCCTGACTCTACCTGCAGATGGATCACTGACTTCCTTACGAACAGGAAACAGCATATGAAGCTGGGCAAAACCATCTCTGGCTCCAGGTCCACCAGCACAGGCTCCCCACAAGGCTGCATTCTTTCTCCCCTACTCTTGTCCCTGTACAAACAGCTGCACCTCCAGCCACGAGTCTGTCAAGCTCCTGAAGTTCGCGGACGACACCACCCTCATCGGACTCATCTCTGGGGGTGACGAGTCTGCCTATAGGAGGGAGATCGACAGACTGCTGACCTGGTGCGCTGGTAACAACCTGGAGCTAAACACTAAAAACAGTGGAGATGGTTGTGGACTTCAGAAAGAGCCCAGCCCCCTCCCCCCCATCACCTTACACAACTCCCCGGTTCACACCGTGGACTCCTTCCACTTCCATCATCTCCCGGGACCTCAAGTGGGAGCTGAACATCAGCTCCCTGACCAAGAATCGGCTGCAACCTGCCTTCCCTCCAGACCCTGCATGACTCCAGGGCCCTGAAGCGGGCCAGAAAGATTATGGCCGAGCCCTCTCACCCAGGCCACAGTCTCTTTGCACTGCTCCCCTCTGGGAGCTGCGGGCCATCAGGTCAAGAACTGCACGCCACAAACAGAGCTTCTTCCCCACAGCCTCTAGCCTCGTCAACGAGGCCCGCCTCCCCCTCTGCACCTCTCCCCTCCAGCAGGAGGCTCCCCCAACCCACCGGACCCAGAAAATTATGAAAAACAGGATAATATATATAAATGTATTTACAGCTGGCAGTGAGCAGGGATGTGCAGTTCTATCAACAGTTGAGGTACAGTAAAAATGTACACATTTATTTTTCGATAAATCAATAAATATGTAAACTATAGGTAGAGGTAGGTAGTTGTGCAGCAGGGGGGGGGGGGTCTGTCATCGTGGTACAGAGTTCAGAGAGATGACAGCTGAAGGGAAGAAGCTGTTCCTCCTGGAGGGGAGGAGGGCAAACAGTCCATGGTTGGGGTGAGAGGTGTCTTTTACTATTTTCTGTGCCTTCCTCAGACACCGTTTGTGGTGGGTAGTGCTTATTGCAGGCAGGGGTAATCCGACGATGCGTTGGGCAGTTTTCACCACCCTCTGCAGCGCTTTGCGGTCGGAAACAGTGCAGTTGTCATACCACACTGTGATGCAGTTGGTGAGTATGTTTTCGATGGCACATCGGTAAAAGTTCACCAGAATCTGAGGGGACAGGTGGGCTTTCCTCAGTCTCCTCAGTCTTGAGGGACCAGGAGAGGTTCTCGGAGATGTGGACCCCAGGAATTTGAAGCTGGAGTCACGCTCGACCTCCACTCCGTTGATGAGGATGGGCGCTTGTGCCCCAGCTCTGGTCTTCCTGAAGTCCATGATGAGCTCCTTAGTCTTCTTGGTGTTGAGGGCCAGGTTGTTGTCAGCGCACCACACCACCAGGTGCTGGAACTCGTCCCTGTAGGCTGTATCATCGTTGTTTTTGATGAGGCCCACCACCATTGTGTCGTCTGAAAACTTGATGATGGTGTTTGTACCATGTACACGAGTGCAGTCGTGGGTGAAAAGGGAGGAGAGGAGAGGGCTCAGGACACAGCCCTGGGGAACGCCAGTGTTCAGGGTGAGTGTGGAGAAGGTGAGATTGGCTAATCTGACAGACTGGAGTCTGTTGGTTAGGAAGGAGATAATACAAGATAGTTTTATTTGCCAATTGCAACAGATACATTGGAATTCTTACTCCCCATTCCGTCCCACAGTATACATCTCCAAAACAATACCATCAAATAAAAAATAAGATATACAATTAAAAATAAACAAATAGGAGCAGCAAAGTGACTGTTAAATGATATGTACCTGTTTTTTTGTTTTTTTTACAAAAATATTTAAAAGCCTGTAGTGCAGCATTATCATGAATACACTGTGATGAGTCCAGAAAGTCCAACTATCCTTAAACCTGGTAGTCCTTGCTGTACGGATGCTGTGCAACCGGCGACCAGACGGTAGGGGGGAGAAGAGATGGTGCCCAGGATGGTTGCAGTCCTTTATGATGGACATGGCCTTCTTCCGACATCCGGTCTTACAGATCTCCTCAATGCATGGAAGGAAAGGAAACGGAAGCAGCTGACGACTTCCACCGGTGTCCTGTCTAGCCCGATGGTGGAGTGGGTGCCCCGGTGGCTCCTGAAGTCCACGATGAGCTCCTTAGTCTTGCTGACATTCAGTGTGAAGCTGTTGTCCTCACACCATCGTGTCAGCTGGACCACCTCATCTCTATACTCCGTGTCGTCGCCCTCGCTTATTAGGCCGTGGACTGTGGTGTAGTCTGTAAACTTGTTAATCGGATTATTGCTTTGCGTGGCAGTACAGTCATGTGTGTACAGCGAGTACCTTGGGGTGCTCCGGTGTTGAGGACCAGAGTGGATGAGATGTTGTTCCCAATCTTGACCACTTGAGGTCTGCCAGTCAGGAGTCCATAATCCAGTTACAGAAGGTGGCGCCCAGACCTAGGTCCCTCAGTTTCAGGTCCAGCTTGGAGGGAACGATGGTGTTGAATGCCGAGCTGTAGTCAATAAACAGCAGTCTGACGTAGGTGTCCCTCCTGTCTTAATGTCAAGATTCTTGATTTTCATGAGGTCACCAAGTTTGAAGATGAGTTTGGAGGGGATTACATTACAGTCATTTAGCAGACGCTTTTATCCAAAGCGACTTACATGATGATGGGATGATGGTGTTAAATGCTGAGCTGAAGTCGATTAACAGCATTTTCATGTGGGTGTTGCTCTCAACCAGGTGGGAGAGAGCGGAGTGAAGAGCTGAGGAAATGGTGTCCTCCGTGCTTCTGTTCTCACGGTAGGCAAATTGGTATTTATCCAGTGAGGGTGAGAGGTGTCGTTGAGGCTCGCTGCAGAGGAGTGTTTTGGCACTGGCACAATGGAGGTGGTTTTAAAGCACACTGGGACAACTGCCAGAGCTAGTGACACGTTGAAAATGTCAGTAAGGACCTCGGACAGCTGCTCAGCGCAGTTCCTGAGCACGCGACCGGGGATGCCATCAGGATCAGCTGCCTTATGTGCATTTGTTCTACTCAGTGCCTCACGCACGTCTGTGGGGGATAGGGTGAGGGGTTGGTGGTCAGCAGGGAGAGTAGCCCTGGTGGGCAGTTTGGCGTTGTCCGTCATATCGAGCAAACAAATGATTGAGGGAGAGGGAGGGATGAGTCAGTGGTTGGGGGGGAGTTGTTGGAGGGTTTGTATTCCGTAATGGCATGAATGCCCTGCCACATGTGTCGGGGATCAGAGTTGTTGAAGTGGTCTTCAACCCTAAGCTTGTGGTTGAGCTTGGCCAACTTGATGCCTTTTTTCAGGTTAGCCCTGGCTAAACAATAGGCCAGTGCATCGCCCCACCTAAAAGCAGCGTCACGTGCCTTTAGGAGTACGCGGACCTCTCTGTTCATCCCCGGCTTCTGGTTGGGGAATGTTGTGATCTGTTTGAGGGTGGTGACCGTGTCAATGCTGGAGTTGATGTAATCCAAAACAGAGGAGGTGTTTGAGTCCAGGGTGACTGGGAGGCAAACAGACTCCAATCCGTGTGTAGAAACCGGTTCTGCAACTCAGAGTCTGCTCCCTGTGTGTGGCCACACTTTGACTGTCCTAACGGTGGGCTTCACACGCTTGATGAGTGGCGTGTACTTAGGCAACATGAACAAAGAGACATGATCACTCTGCCCAAAGTGGGGGAGGGGGGCGGCTTTGTAAACATCTGCCTTGTTGGTGTAAACATGGTCTAATGTTCTCTCTCCTCTTGTAGAGCAGGAGACATGCTGGTGGAATTTGGGGAGCACAGTCTTTAAGTTGGCATGATTGAAATCGCCTGCAATAATAAAGGCTGCCTCTGGGTGGGAGTTCTGCTGTTGGTTAATAGCAGAGTAAAGTTCCTTCATAGCTAGCTTAGCGTTAGCATCTGGAGGTATGTAAGCCGCAATTATAATGGTGGCTATAATTTCCCTGAGTTGGTAAAAGGGTCTAGATTTAAAATATGTATTAAATTATTCCCCATAGTCTATTATCTTCATTCCATAGCTTTCCTCTTGGTTACGCTGCTTCCAGCCTCAGATCGAGGTTTGGAGGGCTGGCCTTTATGTTAGAGCTTTTATCCAATCATATTTCAGTCATAATGTGTTGCCAGGGTCCAAGTAATCTGCCCTTAGGCCTCAATCAACAGTGCGGGCGCCTGGAGCTTAAAGTGAACAGAAACAAAACGGTGACGTTAACCAATCAGATTTCGAGTTGGCGACACCGGGGCCAGCTAGCAGGCGTACGATAACGTCAGCACGCGCACGTCTTTTGATTGGATACGCGCTACTGAGAGGCGGAGCTATGCAGAGCTAGCAAGCTGAACTTGAACAAGTTAATTTGTGTAGATTTCTACAAGCTGTTATTATGGAACTGAAACGCACAGATCAACTGTACAAGAGTCATTGAAGTCTTCTTGAGGAAAGACAGGAGGATGGATTTTGTGTTCAAATAATCGTTGTTTATGTTGTTTAGTTGGTTTGGTGAGTACAAAGCATTTTATTTATATTTTTTTAAATATATTTTTGTCATTTTATTTCGTTAATATTAAATCAATATTAACAAATGAATATATATGTAATTAAAATGACAAATATATAAAAAATAAATGTTTGACGCTTCTGCAAGAGATGTAGAGATATGTGTGACGCACTGGCTCAGCTGGGCAGTAAAAGGAGACTTGTTTGATTGTTTTGGTTGAACCTTTATCAAAGTGGACATTCAAGGCTAGGAATACACTTTCACCACTGTCACAAATATATCCTCATGAACAAATGCAAATGATTAGTTTGTTTTTTGTATTTTCAGTGAATAGTTTGTGTCTTTGTCGTCACGTTTCTTAAATGAAACTGCTTTGGGTGCGACAATGCGCTGTTTAGTGAACAAACTTGTTAAAGCTCACATGCTTTTGGTGGACTTAATAAAACTTTGTAGACTAATCCCTTAAAAGCGCCTTTTATTTTTAAGTTTTGACAGTATCCAAGTGATCTTAAAGCTGGTAGTTTAACACTCTTAATTGTAAATGCGGATTTATTGATTATAAATGCTTCGTAAATACTAATAGAACTCTGTTGTACTTGACTATGTTAAGGTGTCTAAATGTATAGTTTCTAGAGCCATGGCGTCATAATGATGGTATTAAGAGGTGAGTGTTAAAGTTAGTCTAACCCCATGTCTTGGTTAGTGTGGAATAATTGTGTGGAATAATTCAGGTAGGACTGTGTAGGGCATCACTGAAGGCCTAGGTGTGAAATGCACGGCCCACCACTGATATATACACATATATACATAGAATATATACACATATATGGGATGTGATACTTATCTTGGATTTCTGCTGATTGAAGTTATCAATAATAACACCAATGAAAAGGTTGAGAGTGAAGAAGGAACCGAAGATGATGAAGATGACGAAGTACAGATACATGTAGAGGTTATCTTCATACACAGGCTGCAGTCCAATCTGCACACACACACATACACACACACACACACACACACACACACACACACATATTTTGGCTGCTATTCAACCTGTACACATAATGCATGGCAACTAAATATATACTGTACATACACAGATATACATATTTATGAACATACATATCCATATACATACATACACATATATGTGTATACATCAATACAAATATACACATATCAATATACAAATATAAACATCTATATACTTACAAAGACACAAATACATACATATATTCATACAGTATATACATCCATACATATAATTGATTTGTGATTCATGTACTGGCCACTAGGAGGTGAAGTAGCAAACTGTGGGTCAGTGAACATGAGAAATTCTGAATACAAATAAATTAGTGTTAACGACAATATCTCTAATAGGGACCCCATGGCAGGTTCTTCATAATTTAAAGAATTTTCTCTGTCTGTTAGACTAACCTTAACACTAACCAAGACATGGGGTTAGACTAACCTTTACACTAACCAAGACATGGGGTTAGACTAACTTTAACACTCACCAAGACATGGGGTTTGACTAACTCTAACCTTAACACTAACCAAGACATGGGGTTAGACTAACCTTTACACTAACCAAGACATGGGGTTAGACTAACCTTAACACTAACCAAGACATGGGGTTAGACTAACTCTAATCTTAACACCAACCAAGACATGGGGTTAGACTAACTCTAATCTTAACACTGACCAAGACATGGGGTTAGACTAACTCTAACCTTAACACAAACCAAGAAATTGGGTTGGGTTAGTCTAACCTTAACACTAACCAAGACATGGGGTTAGACTAACTCTAACCTTAACAATAACCAAGACATGGGGTTAGACTAACCTTAACACTAGCAGACATGGAGTTAGACTAACCTTAACACTAACCAAGACATGGGGTTAGATTAACTTTAACACTAATCAAGACATGGGGTAAGACTAAACTTAACACTAACCAATACATGGGGTTAGACTAACCATAACACTAACCAAGACATGGGGTTAGACAAACATTTACACTAACCAAGACATGGGGTTAGACTAACCTTAACACTAACAAAGACATGGGGTAAAACTAACCTTTACACTAACCAAGACATGGGGTTTTGATCCAAAAGACATTCAATCCGCACTTCTTCAAAACCATGAAAACCTCTGTGTTGTACTGTAGCAGAACTACAGCAGAACTACAGCATAACTACAGCATAACTACAGCCGAACTACAGCCAAACTACAGCCAAACTACAGCACGTTTAGATACTCTGTTCAAAACATTCACTTCCAGTTCAAAACCCAACTCAACTCTGATCACTGTGGATGGAAATGTGTTGCATTTTGACAGACAAACTTACCAACCACAATATGGATTGGAGCAGAAAGTTCATTCAGGTAATTCAGTTTAATTCAGTTGTTGCAATCTATACAAAAGTGGTCATACTTGCATTGAAATGTGCATGTTCATAGGGGGAAATATGGACATAGTCATCACTGAAGTGATTTGTTTCTTTATCATATATTGTTTACAAATTACTTTATTACACAGGAATTACTTACAGTATTCTGGGTTCTCGATACAGTAAAACATTAATTTAGTTTACTGTAAATTTACCACTCAGGCACACTTTTACACCAAAGGGGAACTGATGTACTCAGGTGTGTTTTACTGTGTGAAGAGTTTTGAGCAAGTGGACATGGTATCGAGTGTGAAAGTGTGAAAACCATTGTAATAAACCGTAATCCTAACCAAGACACTGGTGGTTCCCGGGGCTACTGAGGCTAAATTATGCCATATGGTCAAGGTGATCCTATTGAGATGAGCTGTTCTGTATTAATTACAAACCATGTTTTATTAAGTATCTGAGGTCTTCATGTGCTGGGGGGTATACAACCCTAACCTTAAGCCTACTGTCAACACACACACACACACACACACACACACACACACACACACACACACACACACACACACACACACACACACACACACACACACACATTTTATAAAACAGACCTCTCTGGAATCCACAGCTCCGTACATGATATCCATCCAGCCTTTAAAGGTAGCCTGGAAGAAAACACACACACACACACACACACACACACACACACACACACACACACACACACACACACACACACACACACACACACACACACACACACACTTCAATTAAAAAAGTGTGTGCTTCAATGCACTTCAATGCAAAAAGTGCATCAGTTGAATCAGCATTCAACTGATGCTGTCCGAGTGTGTGTGTGAGTCTGTGAGAGTAGGTGAGTATGTGAGAGTGTCAGGTGTGTGTGTGTGTATGTGTGTGTGTGTGTGTGTGTGTGTGTGTGTGTGTGTGTGTGTGTGTGTGTGTGTGTGTGTGTGTGTGTGTTTGTGTGTGTGAGAGTGTCAGGTGTGTGTGTGTCAGGTGTGTGAGTGTGTGTGTGTGAGAGTATGTGAGTATGTGAGAGTGTCAGGTGTGTGTGTGTGTGTGTGTGTGTGTGTGTGTGTGGTGTGTGTGTGTGTGTGTGTGTGTGTGTGTGTGTGTGTGTGTGTGTGTGTGTGTGTGTGTGTGTGTGTGTGTGTGTTTGAGAGTGTCAGGTGTCAAGTCAAGTCAAGTCAAGTTTATTGTCACTTCACAGTTTACACAAGTATAAAGCCGTGATGTGAAAATCTTATGTGCAAAACCCGACGACAGACAGCAGTTATAAAATAAGATAAAAATATATTAAAAATAGAATAAAGTTAAAAAATTTAAATAAAAATAAAAATGCAATTTATAAAATGCAAAAGTGTGTGTGTGTGTGTGTGTGTGTGTGAGTGTCAGGTGTGTGTGTGTGTGTGTGTGTGTGTGTGTGTGTGTGTGTGTGTGTGTGTGTGTGTGTGTGTGTGTGTGTGTGTGTGTGTTTGAGAGTGTCAGGTGTGTGTGTGTGTGTGTGTGTGTGTGAGTGTACTCACCACTTGTAATAGTGACAGATAGCCCATCCCCACATTGTCATACGTGACCTTTAGGTTGGTCCAGTAGACATTGGGGTCCATCTGGCTTAGGGCCAGACAGTCACTGTGGTTGTTGACTTCTTCTGCTAGAAACACGGAGTCAGACGAGGAGTTGAAGCAGTAGTAGAACTTCCCAGCAAACAGATTGACTCCCATGATGCTGAAGATCAACCAGAAGATCAGACAGACCAGCAGGACGTTGAAGATAGACGGGATGGCTCCCACTAACGCATTTACCACCACCTGAGAGACAGACAGGTTGTCAGACAGACATGGTAACAGAAAGACTGTCTGTCTTACCCCCATGCCTTCAAAGCGAGACAGGTTAACAGAGAGACAGACCGCCTGTCTTACCCTCATGCCTTCAAAGCGAGACAGGTTAACAGAGAGACAGACCGCCTGTCTTACCCTCATGCCTTCAAAGCGAGACAGGTTAACAGAGAGACAGACCGCCTGTCTTACCCTCATGCCTTCAAAGCGAGACAGGTTAACAGAGAGACAGACCGCCTGTCTTACCCTCATGCCTTCAAAGCGAGACAGGTTAACAGAGAGACAGACCGCCTGTCTTACCCTCATGCCTTCAAAGCGAGACAGGGCCCTAAGGGGCCTCAGAGCTCTCAGGGTCCTCAGAGACTTGATGGCTCCCAGTTCAGAGTAGCCCAGAAGGTTGGCAGTTAGGGACACTAAAGATACCTAGAAAACACAGAATTTATGTAGTACTGTCATACTTTATGTTCAGAATAACCTAAGAAGTACAGAATTAATGTAAAACTGAAGTACTTTACAATCAGAATAACCTAGAAAACACAGAATAAATGTAGTACTATAGTACTTTATGTTCAGAATGACCCAGAAGAGATACATACAAAACCAAGTATTGTAGTACTTAGTAAACAGTATTATTACTGTAGTAAATTCATAAGAAAGCCAGTACTAGTTCTACAACTAGTATAGTATTGTATGAGTATATTATAATACTGTAGTACTTACGTCTACGATGAGGAAGTCAAGCCAACACCAGGCGTTGGTGAAGTACGTCTGAAAGCCGTAAGCGGTCCACTTCAGTAACATCTCAATGATGAACACGTATGTGAACACCTGGTCTGCATACTCCAGAACCGTCTTGATGACCCGCCGCTGCTCCAGATAGATGTCTTCAAAAGCCTGGATCACCACAGGGTCATTACCCATAGTCAAATATATGGGCAGACATGTTAGTAGTCTAATGGTCTTTTATGTGCAGACATGTTAGTAGTCCGATGGTCCTTCAGGATCAGACATGTTAGTAGTCCGATGGTCCTTCAGGGTCAGACATGTTAGTAGTCCAATGGTCCTTCAGGGTCAGACATGTTAGTAGTCCGATGGTCCTTCAGGGTCAGACATGTTAGTAGTCCGATGGTCCTTCAGGGTCAGACATGTTAGTAGTCCGATGGTCCTTCAGGGTCAGACATGTTAGTAGTCCAATGATCCTTCAGGGTCTGTAAGTAGTACATAATAGATAAACAGACAACAAACACTACATACACATATTGATATTAAAACAGGGTTAGGGTTAGGGTTAGTTAGTGTTCACTTTATTAAAGCATCATTACCTTAGGGTTAGTTAGTGTTGACTTTACCAAAGCATTATTAGGTTAGGGTGAGTGTGGGGTGTATGGGGTTGGTGGCTAGTAAAAGGGTTAGTTAGGGTTAAGTTACACACATCTGACTTTAACTGTCTGATAGTGATTAACCTACTTTTACTTCAGATTTGTTTTGACATTCATAGTGATGGGGTTGGGGACCTGAAACCAACAAACCCTAACCCTAACAAACCCTCACCCTAACAAACCATTACCCTAACCGTAACCCTAACCCTTACAAACCCTTACCCTAACCGTAACCCTAACAAACCCTAATCCTTACAAACCCTTACCCTAACTGTAACCCTAACAAACCGTAACCCTAACCCTCACAAACCCTAACAAACCCTAACCGTAACCCTAACCATAACAAACCCTAACAAACCCTAACCGTTACCCTAACCCTAACCATAACCCTAACCCTAACAAACCTTAACCCTAACCCTAACCCTAACCGTAACCCTAAACGTAACCCTAACCCTAACAAACCCTTACCCTAACCATAACAAACCCAAACCCTAACAAACCTAACCCTAACAACCTAACCCTAACCCTAACCCTAACCCTAAACGTAACCCTAACCCTAACAAACCCTTACCCTAACCATAACAAACCCAAACCCTAACAAACCCTAACCCTTACCCTAACCGAAACCCTAACAAACCCTAACCGTAGCAAACCCTAACACTAACAAACCCTTACCGTAACCCTAACAAACCCTAACCATAACCCTAACCCTAACAAAACCTAAGCCAAACAAACGCTAACCGTAACCCAAACCCTAAATGTAACCTGTAACCCTAACTGTGAAAATGCCAAGCACAATCTCTGCCAGCAGTAGTAAACTGTCAGGCTGTCACTAACAGGTTGCAAATCAACACTTTTGACTGTAAAAATCCTCTCAGTAGAGCCCATCCCTCTGCCCCACCACAAAGTCCCCTTCGCTCTGTTATCTCTGAGGCTAAACAATCCCTCTAAAGCAACTGTTTTTTACCATTTCATCCAGTCCAAATCCTGGATGTTTGGGGGTCTGGATTCAAATACCCATATTTCCCTCAAAGCTCTTAAATCGAATTTGGCGCTCCACCTAAACCTTCACCAATCATGCAAACATGTTAGTTCAATATTACACAATATGTGATATTTTATCTCCTAATGCTAAAGAAAACCACTTCTTACCACCAATAACTTTTCGAGTTATCTTGCTAACAGACAAACATTATAGATTAGGGTTTACTTCACCAAAGCATCACTAGGTTAGGGTTAGTTAGGGTTATTTAGGGTTTACTTCACCAAAGCATCACTAGGTTAGGGTTAGTTAGGGTTATTTAGGGTTTACTTCACCAAAGCATCACTAGGTTAGGGTTAGTTAGGGTTATTTAGGGTTTACTTCACCAAAGCATCATTAGGTTAGGGTTAGTTAGGGTTATTTAGGGTTGACTTTATTAAAGCACCACTAGGTTATGATTAGTTAGGGTTATTTGGTTAGTTAGGGTTATTTAGGGTTGACTTTACCAAAGCATCACCAGGTTAGGGTTGGTTAGGGTTGACTTTACCAAAGCACCACTAGGTTAGGGTAGGTTAGGGTTATTTAGGGTTGACTTTACCAAAGCACCACTAGGTTAGGGTTATTTAGTGTTGACTTTACCAAAGCACCACTAGGTTAGGGTTATTTAGGCTTGACTTTACCAAAGCACCACTAGGTTAGGGTTGGTTAGGGTTATTTAGGGTTGACTTTACCAAAGCACCACTAGGTTAGGATAGGTTAGGGTTATTTAGGGTTGACTTTACCAAAGCACAACTAGGTTAGGATAGGTTAGGGTTATTTAGGGTTGACTTTACCAAAGCACCACTAGGTTAGGATAGGTTAGGGTTATTTAGGGTTGACTTTACCAAAGCACAACTAGGTTAGGATAGGTTAGGGTTATTTAGGGTTGACTTTACCAAAGCACAACTAGGTTAGGATAGGTTAGGGTTATTTAGGGTTGACTTTACCAAAGCACCACTGCTCAGCAGAATCATGAAGATGATGAAGGTCTCAAAGTAGTTATGTTCAACAATGATGAAGCAGGTCCGTCTGACACTGAACCAGGTCTTCCCCACACCTTTTGAGGTATCCACATCCAGGTAAGGGCAGCGACCATAGAAACCTGAAATATCCATAAAAAGGAGCCTGTGGTTTTGATTCCCACTATTACAATAAGGAGCCTAGGACATAGGGTAGCCTCAAGCTAGTACAGGACATAGGTTAGCCTCATGCTAGTACAGGACATAGGTTAGCCTCATGCGAGTACAGGACATGGTTAGACCCTCATGATAGTAGAGGACATAGCAGTCTTCAGGAGTATTAGCATCATAGCTTAGCCTGTACTGGCGCTATAGCAGTCTTCAGGGGTATTTGTATCATAGCTTAGCCTGTACTGGCACTATAGCAGTCTTCAGAGAATTAGCATTAAAGCTTAGCCTGTACTGGCACTATATCAGTCTTCAAGGGTATTTGTGTCATAGCTTAGCCTGTACTGGCGCTATCGCCGTCTTCAGGGGAATTAGCATCAAAGGTTAGCCTGTACTCGCGCTATAGCAGTCTTCAGGGGAATTAGCATCAAAGCTTTGCCTGTACTGGCGCTTTAGCAGTCTTCAGGGGAATTAGCATCAAAGCTTAGCCTGTACTGGCACTATATCAGTCTTCAGGGGTATTTGTATCATAGCTTAGCCTGTACTGGCGCTATAGCCATCTTCAGGAGTATAAGAATCATAGCTTAGCCTGTACTGGCGCTTTAGCAGTCTTCAGGGGAGATAACATCAAAGCTTAGCCTGTACTGGCGCTATATCAGTCTTCAGGGGTATTTGTATCATTGCTTAGCCTGTACTGGCGCTAAAGCAGTCTTCAGGGGAATTAGCATCCAAGCTTAGCCTGTACTGGCACTATAGAAATCTTCAGGGGTATAAGTATCATAGCTTAGCCTGTACTGGCGCTATAGCAGTCTTCAGGAGTATTAGCATCCTGTTCTTCCTCTTCCTCATCTTCGACTTCTGCAGGCCTCTCCACTGTGCTGCAAATCGATGAGTGATCTTCACACTGCGGAATATATAATATATATATTGTACATACAGTATATTATACTATTACTATAGTACTATTTCAATACAGTATTGCTTTATTATAGTAGTATCTTACTTCAGAAAGATCATTCTCTTCCTCCTCAATCTCCTCTTCTTCTGGAGTTTCAAAGTCTGATTCTGCTGTGGCGATGGGAACCCTTAGTGCGATGATGTTGCCATAGTTACTATTGCTGTAGTTACTGCTTAACCCATCTGGTCTGATCCAGAGTGGGTCTGGGTTTAAAGGCTCTGGTCCGATCCAGGGTTGGTCTGGGTTTAAAGACTCTGGTCTGATCCAGGGTTGGTCTGGGTTTAAAGGCTCTGGTCTGATCCAGGGTTGGTCTGGGTTTATGCTAGTCATGCTCATCAGTGACAAATAGTCTTTTGTCTCCTCTTCTTTTTCATCTAAACAAGTAAAAAGACATGATTCAGTTTTTCAGCAGATATCAGCAGTAACTACCTTCCTAGGGTGAGATCATTAATCCATATATACTGTTGCATGAAAAAGTATGTGAACCCTTTGGAATTACCTGGATTTCTGCATAAATTGGTCATAAAATGTGTTCTGATCTTTGTCTAAGTCACAACAATAGAGAAACAGTCTGCTTAAACTAATACCACACAAACAATTCTATGTTTTCATGTTTTTATTGAACACACCATGTAAACATTCACAGTGCAGGGTGGGAAAAGTATGTGAACCCCTATGCTAATGACTTCTCCAAGAGATAATTGGAGTCAGGAGTCAGCCAACCTGGAGTCCAATCAATGAGACGAGATTGGAGGTGTTGGTTAAAGCTGCTCTGCCCTATAAAAACACCAGTTTTGAGTTTGCTATTCTCAAGAAGCATTGCCTGATGTGAACCATGCCTCACACAAAAGAGCTCTCAGAAGACCTAAGATTAAGAATTGTTGACATGCATGAAGCTGGAAAGGGTTACAAAAGTATCGCTAAAAGCCTTGATGTTCATCAGTCCTCAGTAAGACAAATTGTCTATAAATGGAGAAAGTTCAGCACTGTTGCTACTCTCCCTAGGAGTGGCCGTCCTGTAAAGATGACTGGAAGAGCACAGCGCAGAATGTTCAATAATAATAATGCCGGCTTTTATATAGCACTTTTATCCAAAGTGCTTTACAAGTCATGTAAAGTCCTAACATTACCCATTCATACACCGACGGCGGAGTCAGCCATGCAAGGTGACAGCCATCAAGGAGACAGCCAGCACGTCAGGAGCAGTTGGGGTTAGGGTGTCTTGCTCAAGGACACCTCGACAGTTTTTGCTAGGAGGAACCGGGGGATCAAACCAGCGACTTTTTGGTTGTGAGGCCACCGCCTCCTGAGCTATACTGCCGCCCATATGCCGCCCAATGAGGTGAAGAAGAATCCTAGAGTGTCAGCTAAAGACTTACAAAAAGCTCTGGCACATGCTAACATCTCTGTTGACGAATCTATAATACGTAAAACACTGAACAAGAATGGAGTTCATGGGAGGACACCACGGAGGAAGCCACTGCTGTACAAACATTGCTGCACGTTTGAAGTTTGCAAAAAAGCACCTGGATGTTCCACAGCACTACTGGCAAAATATTCTGTGGACAGATGAAACAAAGTTGAGTTGTATGGAAGGAACACACAACACGATGTGTGGAGAAAAAAAAGGCACAGCACGCCAACATAAAAACCTCATCCCAACTGTCAAGTATGGTGGAGGGGGCATCGTGGTTTGGGGCTGCTTTGCTGCCTCAGGGCCTGGACAGATTGCCATCATCGACGGAAAAATGAATTCCCAAGTTTACCAAGACATTTTGCAGAAGAACTTAAGGCCATCTTGTCCACCAATTGACGCTCAACTGAAGATGGGTGATGCAACAGGACAATGACCCAAAGCACAGAAGTAAATCAACAACAGCATGGCTTCAACAGAAGAAAATACGCCTTCTGGAGTGGCCCAGTCAGAGTCCTGACCTCAACCCGATTGAGATGCTATGGCATAACCTCAAGAGAGTGATTCACACCAGACATCCCAAGAATATTGCTGAACTGAAACAGTTTTGTAAAGAGGAACGGTCCAAAATTCCTCCTGACCGTTGCGCAGGTCTGATCTGCAACTACAGGAAACGTTTGATTGAGGGAATTGCTGCCAAAGGAGGGTCAACCAGTTATTAAATCCAAGGGTTCACATACCTTTCCCACCCTGCACTGTGAATGTTTACATGGTGTGTTAAAAAATAAAAAATAAAAACATGAAAACATATAATTGTCAGAACACATTTTATGACCAATTTATGCAGAAATCCAGGTAATTCCAAAGGGTTCACATACTTTCTTGCAACTGTAAATATTTTTCTGCCTGACTAAACAGTTTTTTATGAATAGATATGGTTAGGTTTAAACCAGCCTCATGCAAATAAGGCTATGGAAATATTTACAAATTATACCAGGGCTTTAGTATGTGGACATAGGCCATACCAGTACTAAGTACACACCATTTGTAGCGAGTTATAGCGGGGCAATAATGAACATACCAGTTTGTACTGGTTCAGTCTTCCCCATCAGTCTCCTGATGGTTGTCAGGGTCCAACTCTTGGTCCAGTCAATGGCCATGCTGATTCTATTGACAGCAATCTGAAGGTTGTTCTCACCTTCTTCCTCAGGTGCAGACATATTGTCTCCACTGAATGAGCTCAGTAACAATGCCAAGAAAAGATTTAATACCTGCCAAAGACACAGCATTGTTAGCATATCTGAGGCCTCCTAAGGCTTACCCTATGGCTAACCCTTACCACATGGCTAACCCTACAGCTAACCCTAACCCTATGGCTTACCCTACAGCTAACCCAAACCCTAAGGCTTACCCTTCTAACCCTAAGGCTAACCCTACTTAACCTAAGCCCAACCGTGCCAATTTCTTTGGTCAGTGAAAACCATTGTGATTTCTTGTATGAATTGAATTCTGATAAACAAAGCAACTGAATGGATAGGACTTTTGACACCAATGGATATCCCCATCATCAAGGGTAGGCACTAGGAATTTGTTTTGGAAAAAGGTTAGCAGAATGAATTTGTTCAGGTGTCTTATAGAGTTCTCACTAGAGAAAATCACTCCTGACAGGCAGGACTCAAGTGGAGAAGATTGGGATCATCTCATCCACAACACCGGAGCACCCCATGGGTGCTGCCTCAGTCCCCGGCTGTACTTGCTGTACACACATGACTGTACTGCCACGCACAGCAACAATCGGATTATCAAGTTTGCAGACGACACCACAGTAATCGGCCTGATAAGCGAGGACGACAAAACGGAGTAAAGAGATGAGGTAGTCCGGCTGACGCGATGGTGCAAGGACAACAGCCTTACACTGAATGTCAGCAAGACTAAGGACGTGGGGGGGGGGGGAGGGGGTGAATTCTGTGTGCACTTCCATGCATTGAGGAGATCTGTAGGACCAGATGTCGGAAGAAGGCCATGTCCATCATAAAGGACCATAACCACCCTGGGCTCCATCTCTTCTCCCCCCTACCGTCTGGTCGCCGGTTCTGCAGCATCCATCCATACAAGGACTACCAGGTTTAAGGATAGTTTTTATCCACAGGCAGTGACCTACTGAACTGTTAGGAGTGTTGCCACTATCATAACATAGTCATTAACATTACACTATCATACTTTGCCAAACTTTCTGGACTCATTACAGTAACTCCACTGTACTGACCTGTACTGCACTGTACTGTATTCATGATGCTGCTTTATTACTGGCACTTAAAATGCTTTTAAATATTTTTGCACAATTCAAAACATGTAAATATCATCCGCCACTATATTGTTGTTTTTATGTTCATTTTTATTGTACTTAGTATTTTTTATAGTATTGTTTTAAAAATTCATACTGTGGGAGGAAATGGGGAGTAAGCATTCCATTGTACTTGTTGCAAATGGACAATAAAACATCTTGTGTCTCTTATCTTGAACTGATTCAGTAAATGCTCAGTTAAGGATCATGACATTAGCTCCTCATCGCTGTGCCGTACAGCTCTGGGTTCTGGTGAACACGTTTTGTGCCATAAAGACTATTCCCGCAAGAGACACCGTTCATTCTCGGGAAGAACAATTTAGAATTTTCGGGAGAAAATGAATCCTTAGTAGGCACAGTATCATGAATACTTTGGAGTACATTAAGTACGTCAGGCTTTTAACCAAAGTGTACTACAGAGTGCTAACCCTAAGGTTAGGGTAATGAGTTTTTAGGGGTTTTAGTGTAACAATACAAACCGGAAAACCGGTACAAGAGTCTCAGCTAAATCGATTCAAAACCCCCAATCTAAATTTAGAATCCACCTATGCGGCCCTCAAACACCCTACGGCCCTGGCAAACACCCTACGGCCCTCAAACACCCTACGGCCCTGACAACACCCTACGGCCCTGACAAACACCCTACGGCCCTGACAAACACCCTTCAATTATGAACAGTATGAGTGTGAGATGAGGCGTTCAACACAAAACCTTTGCCATATGTGAATCCTGCAACGGTGCCATAAACACACAGCAGTATCAGCTACCCGCCGTTTGCAAATACTTCCAAAACTCTCTGGCCCACAATTATCTTCACTCAAATGCAATCTAACCGATGCATCAGAACAGGCTACTTGATGTGAGGACATGCTACAGAGAACGCCCATTCTGACGGATGATTGCTACCCTGTAGGCAACATTTCAGTGATCAAATCACCCGCGTTGTACGACAGTGTAAAAAACAAGCAAAGAGCAGTGTGATGGAGTGTCTGTCGGGTGGTTTATAAAATCCACTGTCCAGTACTGACCAATAAAGAACACAGAGATGTGTTGAACGGGGGATTGGAAGGAATTCCGGTCTTCTTCAGATGTTTGTTCCTTTGTAGGTGTGCGGCCACTCATTGTATTTTCCATGTTTATAACATTGAAATTATTTTACAGTTGACAGTTTACATGACCTTTTGGACACGAGGATAGTAGTTTAGTGCTTTGTGCATGAAAATAAGGGACTTGTGTGAATGTGTTAGACTCACATATTGGTTTGCTGCAAAATAAACACTTTACTTATAACCGGACACAAGGAAGTATGAGGAAGGTTAAGGTATGAGGGAGATTAAGGTATGAGGGAGGTTAAGGTATGAGGAAGGTTAAGGTATGAGGAAGGTTAAGGTATGAGGGAGATTAAGGTATGAGGAAGGTTAAGGTATAAGGAAGGTTAAGGTATGAGGGAGATTAAGGTATGAGGGAGATTAAGGTATGAGGGAGGTTAAGGTATGAGGAAGGTTAAGGTATGAGGAAGGTTAAGGTATGAGGGAGATTAAGGTATGAGGGAGGTTAAGGTATGAGGGAGATTAAGGTATGAGGGAGGTTAAGGTATGAGGGAGATTAAGGTATGAGGGAGATTAAGGTATGAGGGAGGTTAAGGTATGAGGAAGGTTAAGGTATGAGGGAGATTAAGGTATGAGGGAGGTTAAGGTATGAGGGAGATTAAGGTATGAGGGAGGTTAAGGTATGAGGGAGATTAAGGTATGAGGGAGGTTAAGGTATGAGGAAGGTTAAGGTATGAGGGAGGTTAAGGTATGAGGAAGGTTAAGCTTTGAGGGAGGTTAAGGTATAAGGGAGGTTAAGGTGTGGGTTAGGGTGTTTATAGATTTGTTCCACGTATTTAAGGATCTACTCACCACTAGGTTTCCTATGACCAAGACCATCATGAAGATGGTAATACACATGGGAGCACTAGCCACCTCCATGCAGTCCCACATGGTCTCAATCCACTCCCCACACAGGACTCTGAAGATGATGAGGAACGCGTGAAAGAAGTCTGTCATGTGCCAGCGAGGGAGAAGGCAGTCACCTGCTATCTTGCACACACATTCCCTGTAAGACTTTCCAAACAGCTGCATCCCCACTACAGCGAAGATGAACACAATGATGGCCAGAACCAGGGTCAGGTTCCCCAGAGCTCCCACAGAGTTACCAATGATCTTTATCAACATGTTGAGGGTTGGCCAGGATTTGGCCAGCTTGAAGACACGCATCTGAAATAAAATATATAGTTAGCCCAGAGCATTTTAATCACCAAGAACAGAATCTGAGAAAGTCTAAATGTATAAGATAACTCCAGGGTATTAGGCCTGCAGATAATGCCATCTTTCGCTTTGTTATGAAATGTTTTAGTCATAAAACCTTCAAATGTGCAACAAATGTACAACCAATTGTGTTATTATCTCTCTAGGCATTATAAATAACTTTATACTAACCAATCGGAAGGAGCGTAGAACAGATAGACCCTGTACATCAGCCAATCCCAGCTCAACAAGACTCATGGTCACTATGATGCTGTCAAAGATGTTCCAGCCTACCTGTTAACAAAGAGAGAAACTATGATTATCACAAACATCTAACCCTTGTTCTTCTTCTTTGGTGACTCTGAAGCGTGGGCGACAGTCCTTCAAAACAAGGGTCCCTTCCTGCTCCAGACTGGGGGGCTACAGTCGTTCAACATTAAGAGGGTCTCTCTCTGGACTGGGGGGCTACCGTCCTTCAACATTAAGAGGGTCTTTTCCTGCTCCAGACTGGGGGGCTACCGTCCTTCAACATTAAGAGGGTCTCTCTCTGGACTGGGGGGCTACAGTCCTTCAACATTAAGAGGGTCTCTCTCTGGACTGGGGGGCTACCGTCCTTCAACATTAGGAGGGTCCCTTTCTGCTCCGGACTGGGGGGCTACAGTCCTTCAACATTAGGAGGGTACCTTTCTGCTCCAGACTGGGGGGCTACAGTCCTTCAACATTAAGAGGGTCTCTTCCTGGACTGGACTGGGGAGCTGCTATCATTGGTTGAGCTTCTGGACATCGTAATCATCGCTGTCTTTCAACTCCGAGTTTTTGGTAGAATTCGCAGGCTTTGATGAATGGGGATACATGTAATAATGTAGAATAAAGTAATGAATTGAAGGGTTTGACCTGGAAGTAGAAATAGGGGTCCATGGCAAGTAGTTTTAGAACCATCTCTGCTGTAAAGATTCCAGTGAATACCTGAAAAACATACAATAGTAAGTAGTAAGAGAAGTAAGTAGTTAAGTAAGTGGTTACTGGCACTAGTACTAGTATTGTACGTTCTCACCAGGTTTCCAACACTCAGCAATTCTTCAAAGGCGGGGGTCATGGGGTAGTGCTCCATAGCCATGAACACTGTGTTCAGGATGATGCAGATGGTGATGCCCAGGTCCACGAAGGGGTCCATCACCACCACGTACAGCCAGCCTTTCAGCCAGCGCCAGCATCCACAGCAGTCCCACTTGAGACACAGGTTAGAGAAGGAGTACCAACATGGAGGACATGGCCTTTGGTCATCTTCAAATTCTGTTCAGAGAGACACAGAGAGAGAGAGACAGAGAGACGGAGAGAGAGAGACAGAGAGACAGAGAGACAGAGAGACAGAGAGAGAGAGAGAGAGAGAGAGAGAGAGAGAGAGAGAGAGAGAGAGAGAGAGAGAGAGAGAGAGAGAGAGAGAGAGAGAGAGAGAGAGAGCGAGAGAGAGACAGAAAGACAGACAGAGAGAGCAAAAAGAGAGTGAAAAGACAGTATGTGTTGCAGACCAGTGTGTAATTGAGATGGAGTGTGTGTGTGTGTGTGTGTGTGTGTGTGTGTGTGTGTGTGTGTGTGTGTGTGTGTGTGTGTGTGTGTGTGTGTGTGTGTGTGTGTACCGTTTGTAACAGTGTGTTTCTTCTCGAGAGTTGCAGAATCTTCAAGTGGTTCTGGATGCGCTTTACTTGTCTGCTGAACACACACACAGCGTTCTTACCCACAGTACCTTACCTAGTAGTAGAAGATAGTAGTTAGTAGTATTCAACAGTAGTTAGTAGTACAGTTAGTAGTAGTAGTAGTTAGTAGTGGTCAGTAGTAGTATTTAGCAGAGTTGTCAAGCCTCAAATGATTATTCTTATAGTCTAAAAGACACTCTAAATATATAGAAATATAAAGACTAATTTTATTATTTTGATGTATTATTATGATGTGTTAGGATCTATCTATGTTTATGTTTATGTTTATGTTTATTTATTATTTGTGTTTTTCTTTTTTTATTGTTAGAAACTGCCAGTTGGAATGAGGGAGGGGTAGGGATGTTTACAACGTGTTACTGTATCTGCTATAAAACTAATACAAATACTATGGAAAGAAATATATACAAGACTCAAATATAATAGCTACACACCACAAACCACACGCACACTGTCAACCACACACACACACTGTCAACCACACACACACACTGTCAACCACACACACACACACACTGTCAACCACACGCACACACTGTCAACCACACACACACACTGTCAACCACACACACACACTGTCAACCACACACACACACACTGTCAACCACACACACACTGTCAACCACACACACACACACTGTCAACCACACACACACTGTCAACCACACACACACACTGTCAACCACACACACACACTGTCAACCACACACACACACTGTCAACCACACACACACTGTCAACCACACACACACACTGTCAACCACACACACACACTGTCAACCACACACACACACTGTCAACCACACACACACACTGTCAACCACACACACACACTGTCAACCACACACACACACTGTCAACCACACACACACTGTCAACCACACACACACTGTCAACCACACACACACACTGTCAACCACACACACACTGTCAACCACACACACACACTGTCAACCACACACACACTGTCAACCACACACACACACTGTCAACCACACACACACTGTCAACCACACACACACACTGTCAACCACACACACACTGTCAACCACACACACACACTGTCAACCACACACACACTGTCAACCACACACACACACTGTCAACCACACACACACACTGTCAACCACACACACACTGTCAATTATGTGTTGTTTTGGTTGATTGACTCCTGCCTAAACTTGAAAATGGCTGGTTCACACAAAAAGGACACACGGGACAACTCAATCTTGACTCTTTCCCCTTTTTGAGTTCTTGTAGAGCTTCATTTAGGTTAGATTAGGTTGAAAACCTTTAGAGAAACACAAACACACTTTCATTAACTTAAAACAATTAGGCAAATAAACCATTTAAATTAAACCATGCCATACTTAAACAAGGATACATTTCTGCTCTCTGGTTTTAAGTTGATTTAAGTGATAATTAAACTTAACATTTCATGTAAAACTAAATTCATTCCAACAAAGTAGCTTACATTAAATGCCAGTTTCTTATATATTAAAATAACAATTAATAAAACAAACTAGAAATTAACTACTTTTTATATTATTTATAAAGCCAGGGTCCTCAGAAGACTATGCCCGCAAGGGAAGCAACCTGTCTGTTCATTGGTTGGACCTGTCTCGGAAGACCACGCCCACACACATGTTACTTGTCTTTCATTCGTTGGACGTGTTTTGGAAGACCACGCCCACAAGCATGTTACCTGTGTTTTCATTGGTTGTGGAAGTCAGGCTGGAAGGGCTGACCAGAATCGTATTATTAAATGGTAATGTATTGTTTAACAGTTGTATATTTATTTTAGCTATGTAGTTGGCAGGGGGGGGTGAATAAATACATAACCAAAAACAAGGAATTGTTACTTAATAATAATAAATATTATAATGATCAAAGTCAAACATAATGATTGATACAATTATATGGAGCCGTCCCTTACCATAAAGTATATGTGTGAGAATTTTAAAACGTTGTTTCAAACAAAAGCCTGAAATTAAAGAACTTAAGTATGAATTTGGCCCCCTGTGGTCAAAGTTGCACATTGTGCTTACGCAAACACATACTAAAATTCATGTGACTTCATATTTTGAGCTATCTATACCAAATCTGATAAACATGTTAGGAGAGGTGTTCTCCATATATGGCTACGAAGTAACGGGGTCATCCCTATGTTCCCCTGGTCCTATCTTTCCCGGGTCCTATCTTCCCCGGGTCCTATCTTCCCCTGGTCCTATGTTCTCCTGGTCCTATGTTACCCTGGTCCTATCTTTCCCGGGTCCTATCTTCTCCGGGTCCTATCTTCCCCTGGTCCTATGTTCTCCTGGTCCTATGTTACCCTGGTCCTATGTTCTTCTGGTCCTTTGTTTCCCGGGTCCTTTGTTCAACTGCTGTTCTCTGGTCATGTAGCACCAGTTCTCTAGAGCTGTTTGGTCCAACTGTTGTTCTCTGGTCATGTAGCACCAGTTCTCTAGAGCTGTTTGGTCCAACTGTTGTTCTCTGGTCATGTAGCACCAGTTCTCTAGAGCTGTTTGGTCCAACTGTTGTTCTCTGGTCATGTATCACCAGTTTATATTTTTCCCCCCTTCCTACTAATGGTAATGGATGCTTTTTTTATATTTTTTACTACACAGTAGTACATACTACATATTACATTACCCCGTTTTATGAAAACCTCTACTTATTTATGGGTTTCGGTGAAAATGAAAATGGTAGTCACCCTATAGTAGTAGTTAATAGTAGTAGTAGTTGATTTGTAGTAGTTAATAGTCAGTAATTAATTTGTTTTAGTAGTTAGCCATAGCAGTATAATGACCAACCTCTTCCTGTCTTTGCTTCAGTGCTTCCAGGATTATGGCGTACTCCTCCTCTTTCTGCTTGGCCTCTGCGATGGTGGCCTCGTTCTGCTCAGCATAGGCCATGGCCACCACAGCTAGGATCAGGTTGATGAGGTAGAAGGAGCCCAGGAAGATGACCACTACGAAGAACATCATGTAGGTCTTTCCTGCTGCTCTCAGGGTCTACATAGATATAGAATGATAGATATACATATGTGTAGATGCTAACTTAATATGCATTCATATACATCAATAAATACCAGTATAATGGATATACATAGATATAGAATGATAGATAAACATATGTGTAGATGTTACCTAAATATGCTTTATATACATCAATAAAAGTTATGGTTCTACGAACCAGTTGGAAGAGATTCTCCCAAAAGTCTTGAGTCATGAGTCTGAAGAGAGCGAGAAATGCCCAGCCAAACGAATCGTAGCTGGTGTACCCGTAGTTTGGGTTGTCCCCCGCCTTGAGACAGTGATAGCCCTCTGGACACACACTGCAGAGAACACACATACTGTTGCAACCTCTAGATTGTTGGACTATATTATTGTTCTTGTTGATGTTGGCCTACCCAGCATCAGAGCTGTTTCCACACAGAAGAGCATCCAGCTGCCCATGTAGGTAGTAGTAGTTCACTGAAACAGTTTCAAAAGTATTCCTGTTAGGTAGTAGTAGTTCACTGAAATGGTTACAAAAGGGCCAGTCCAACAAATCTATATCTAAACCTGCAGACAATGGTATAGTCCTAAACTCCCCAATTTAACTAAGGACACAATTACCAGGGTTGTTGATGTAGTGATGGAAGCTGAATGTGGAGTTAGCTGTGTCATTGAGGTCAACACCGAGGCTGTTGTTGATTGGCGGAGGCCACAAGACACATTTCTGACGTAGGTTTCCCATGAAGAGCTGGAGACCAATCAGGGCAAACACACTGAGGCAGAAAACGGTCAAGATCATGACATTAGCAAGCTTCTTCACCGACTGAATGAGAGCTGCAACTATCGTCTTCAGACCTGGGAAAGGAACAGAGAGACAGGATTAGAAGCAGCCTAGAGACCGTCAGTCTTAACACTAACCCTTAAGACTTAACCTTAGAGACCTCCAGTCTTTAAGCTCTCAGTCTTAACCCTAGAGACCTTCAGTCTTAACCCTTAAGACTTAACCTTAGAGACCTTCAGTTTTAACCCTTCAGCCTTAACCCCAAAAATCTTCAGTGTTAACGCTAAGCCTTCAGTCTTAACTCTCCAGTCTTAACCCTTAAGATTTAACCTAAGAGACCTTCAGTCTTCACCCTTAAGACTTCACCTTGGAGACCTTCAGTCTTAACCCCAATCCTTTAGTCTTAACCCTAACCCTTCAGTCTTAACCCTAACCCTTTTGTCTTAATCCTAGCACTATGGATAAGACTCCCCATCAGACCTACAAGTGATCACCGATGTAGACCTACCAGAGCTAACAGACCAATCCGTGATAACAGACCTACCAGAGATAACAGACCTACTAGAGATAACAAGATTCAAGATTTGCCATATGCAACTACTATGCAAAGAACTATGAAATGCTTTCTCAACATTCATTCCCACAGTATGAATTCCTACAGCAGACCTACCAGAGATAATACATACCAGGGATAACAAGTAGACCTACCAGAGATAATACATACCAGGGATAACAAGTAGACCTACCAGAGAGTAGACCTACCAGGGATAACATGTAGACCTTCCAGAGATAATACCAGGGATAACAAGTAGACCTACCAGAGAGTAGACCTACCAGGGATAACATGTAGACCTACCAGAGATAATACATACCAGGGATAACAAGTAGACCTACCAGAGATAATACATAACAGGGATAACATGTAGACCTACCAGAGATAATACATACCAGGGATAACATGTAGACCTACCAGAGATAATACATACCAGGGATAACAAGTAGACCTACCAGAGATAATACATACCAGGGATAACAAGTAGACCTACCAGAGATTAGACCTACCAGGGATAACATGTAGACCTACCAGAGATAATACATACCAGGGATAACAAGTAGACCTACCAGAGATTAGACCTACCAGGGATAACATGTAGACCTACCAGGGATAACAGTGATTGTCTTTAGAGCTCTAAGAACTCGGAATGTCCTCAATGCAGACACATTCCCCAGGTCCACAAACTCTGTTACGTACCTGAAAAAGTAAGAAAAACATGGAAATAGATATAACATACATAGACTCGTACAGATGGAAGATATAGATATAAGGTGCTTGGTGTTGGAATCTATAAGTGGTATAATATTAGGTTCTTGGGATTCAAATATGATGTATTTGGGATTAGAACCTACGCCATGCTGATGACCATGAAGTCCAGCCAGTTCCATGGGTCTTTGAGAAAAGTGAAATCTCCGATACAGAAGCCTCGGGCCACAACCTTGACAGTAGCTTCAAATGTGTAGATGCCGGTGAAAACATATCTTCGGAAAGACAGAAATAATGTCAACATCTAGGATATCGGTGTAGTGCTTATTTCAGAACATGGTAGGTATGATTAACCCACCCTGCCCACACTATAAAACATGGTAGGTATGATTAACCCACACTATAAAACATGGTAGGTATGATTAACCCACACTATAAAACATGGTAGGTATGATTAACCCACACTATAAAACATGGTAGGTATGATTAACCCACACTATAAAACATGGTAGGTATGATTAACCCACACTATAAAACATGGTAGGTATGATTAACCCACACTATAAAACATGGTAGGTATGATTAACCCACACTATAAAACATGGTAGGTATGATTAACCCACACTATAAAACATGGTAGGTATGATTAACCCACACTATAAAACATGGTAGGTATGATTAACCCACACTATAAAACATGGTAGGTATGATTAACCCACACTATAAAACATGGTAGGTATGATTAACCCACACTATAAAACATGGTAGGTATGATTAACCCACACTATAAAACATGGTAGGTATGATTAACCCACACTATAAAACATGGTAGGTATGATTAACCCACACTATAAAACATGGTAGGTATGATTAACCCACACTATAAAACATGGTAGGTATGATTAACCCACACTATAAAACATGGTAGGTATGATTAACCCACACTATAAAACATGGTAGGTATGATTAACCCACACTATAAAACATGGTAGGTATGATTAACCCACACTATAAAACATGGTAGGTATGATTAACCCACACTATAAAACATGGTAGGTATGATTAACCCACACTATAAAACATGGTAGGTATGATTAACCCACACTATAAAACATGGTAGGTATGATTAACCCACACTATAAAACATGGTAGGTATGATTAACCCACACTATAAAACATGGTAGGTATGATTAACCCACACTATAAAACATGGTAGGTATGATTAACCCACACTATAAAACATGGTAGGTATGATTAACCCACACTATAAAACATGGTAGGTATGATTAACCCACACTATAAAACATGGTAGGTATGATTAACCCACACTATAAAACATGGTAGGTATGATTAACCCACACTATAAAACATGGTAGGTATGATTAACCCACACTATAAAACATGGTAGGTATGATTAACCCACACTATAAAACATGGTAGGTATGATTAACCCACACTATAAAACATGGTAGGTATGATTAACCCACACTATAAAACATGGTAGGTATGATTAACCCACACTATAAAACATGGTAGGTATGATTAACCCACACTATAAAACATGGTAGGTATGATTAACCCACACTATAAAACATGGTAGGTATGATTAACCCACACTATAAAACATGGTAGGTATGATTAACCCACACTATAAAACATGGTAGGTATGATTAACCCACACTATAAAACATGGTAGGTATGATTAACCCACACTATAAAACATGGTAGGTATGATTAACCCACACTATAAAACATGGTAGGTATGATTAACCCACACTATAAAACATGGTAGGTATGATTAACCCACACTATAAAACATGGTAGGTATGATTAACCCACACTATAAAACATGGTAGGTATGATTAACCCACACTATAAAACATGGTAGGTATGATTAACCCACACTATAAAACATGGTAGGTATGATTAACCCACACTATAAAACATGGTAGGTATGATTAACCCACACTATAAAACATGGTAGGTATGATTAACCCACACTATAAAACATGGTAGGTATGATTAACCCACACTATAAAACATGGTAGGTATGATTAACCCACACTATAAAACATGGTAGGTATGATTAACCCACACTATAAAACATGGTAGGTATGATTAACCCACACTATAAAACATGGTAGGTATGATTAACCCACACTATAAAACATGGTAGGTATGATTAACCCACACTATAAAACATGGTAGGTATGATTAACCCACACTATAAAACATGGTAGGTATGATTAACCCACACTATAAAACATGGTAGGTATGATTAACCCACACTATAAAACATGGTAGGTATGATTAACCCACACTATAAAACATGGTAGGTATGATTAACCCACACTATAAAACATGGTAGGTATGATTAACCCACACTATAAAACATGGTAGGTATGATTAACCCACACTATAAAACATGGTAGGTATGATTAACCCACACTATAAAACATGGTAGGTATGATTAACCCACACTATAAAACATGGTAGGTATGATTAACCCACACTATAAAACATGGTAGGTATGATTAACCCACACTATAAAACATGGTAGGTATGATTAACCCACACTATAAAACATGGTAGGTATGATTAACCCACACTATAAAACATGGTAGGTATGATTAACCCACACTATAAAACATGGTAGGTATGATTAACCCACACTATAAAACATGGTAGGTATGATTAACCCACACTATAAAACATGGTAGGTATGATTAACCCACACTATAAAACATGGTAGGTATGATTAACCCACACTATAAAACATGGTAGGTATGATTAACCCACACTATAAAACATGGTAGGTATGATTAACCCACACTATAAAACATGGTAGGTATGATTAACCCACACTATAAAACATGGTAGGTATGATTAACCCACACTATAAAACATGGTAGGTATGATTAACCCACACTATAAAACATGGTAGGTATGATTAACCCACACTATAAAACATGGTAGGTATGATTAACCCACACTATAAAACATGGTAGGTATGATTAACCCACACTATAAAACATGGTAGGTATGATTAACCCACACTATAAAACATGGTAGGTATGATTAACCCACACTATAAAACATGGTAGGTATGATTAACCCACACTATAAAACATGGTAGGTATGATTAACCCACACTATAAAACATGGTAGGTATGATTAACCCACACTATAAAACATGGTAGGTATGATTAACCCACACTATAAAACATGGTAGGTATGATTAACCCACACTATAAAACATGGTAGGTATGATTAACCCACACTATAAAACATGGTAGGTATGATTAACCCACACTATAAAACATGGTAGGTATGATTAACCCACACTATAAAACATGGTAGGTATGATTAACCCACACTATAAAACATGGTAGGTATGATTAACCCACACTATAAAACATGGTAGGTATGATTAACCCACACTATAAAACATGGTAGGTATGATTAACCCACACTATAAAACATGGTAGGTATGATTAACCCACACTATAAAACATGGTAGGTATGATTAACCCACACTATAAAACATGGTAGGTATGATTAACCCACACTATAAAACATGGTAGGTATGATTAACCCACACTATAAAACATGGTAGGTATGATTAACCCACACTATAAAACATGGTAGGTATGATTAACCCACACTATAAAACATGGTAGGTATGATTAACCCACACTATAAAACATGGTAGGTATGATTAACCCACACTATAAAACATGGTAGGTATGATTAACCCACACTATAAAACATGGTAGGTATGATTAACCCACACTATAAAACATGGTAGGTATGATTAACCCACACTATAAAACATGGTAGGTATGATTAACCCACACTATAAAACATGGTAGGTATGATTAACCCACACTATAAAACATGGTAGGTATGATTAACCCACACTATAAAACATGGTAGGTATGATTAACCCACACTATAAAACATGGTAGGTATGATTAACCCACACTATAAAACATGGTAGGTATGATTAACCCACACTATAAAACATGGTAGGTATGATTAACCCACACTATAAAACATGGTAGGTATGATTAACCCACACTATAAAACATGGTAGGTATGATTAACCCACACTATAAAACATGGTAGGTATGATTAACCCACACTATAAAACATGGTAGGTATGATTAACCCACACTATAAAACATGGTAGGTATGATTAACCCACACTATAAAACATGGTAGGTATGATTAACCCACACTATAAAACATGGTAGGTATGATTAACCCACACTATAAAACATGGTAGGTATGATTAACCCACACTATAAAACATGGTAGGTATGATTAACCCACACTATAAAACATGGTAGGTATGATTAACCCACACTATAAAACATGGTAGGTATGATTAACCCACACTATAAAACATGGTAGGTATGATTAACCCACACTATAAAACATGGTAGGTATGATTAACCCACACTATAAAACATGGTAGGTATGATTAACCCACACTATAAAACATGGTAGGTATGATTAACCCACACTATAAAACATGGTAGGTATGATTAACCCACACTATAAAACATGGTAGGTATGATTAACCCACACTATAAAACATGGTAGGTATGATTAACCCACACTATAAAACATGGTAGGTATGATTAACCCACACTATAAAACATGGTAGGTATGATTAACCCACACTATAAAACATGGTAGGTATGATTAACCCACACTATAAAACATGGTAGGTATGATTAACCCACACTATAAAACATGGTAGGTATGATTAACCCACACTATAAAACATGGTAGGTATGATTAACCCACACTATAAAACATGGTAGGTATGATTAACCCACACTATAAAACATGGTAGGTATGATTAACCCACACTATAAAACATGGTAGGTATGATTAACCCACACTATAAAACATGGTAGGTATGATTAACCCACACTATAAAACATGGTAGGTATGATTAACCCACACTATAAAACATGGTAGGTATGATTAACCCACACTATAAAACATGGTAGGTATGATTAACCCACACTATAAAACATGGTAGGTATGATTAACCCACACTATAAAACATGGTAGGTATGATTAACCCACACTATAAAACATGGTAGGTATGATTAACCCACACTATAAAACATGGTAGGTATGATTAACCCACACTATAAAACATGGTAGGTATGATTAACCCACACTATAAAACATGGTAGGTATGATTAACCCACACTATAAAACATGGTAGGTATGATTAACCCACACTATAAAACATGGTAGGTATGATTAACCCACACTATAAAACATGGTAGGTATGATTAACCCACACTATAAAACATGGTAGGTATGATTAACCCACACTATAAAACATGGTAGGTATGATTAACCCACACTATAAAACATGGTAGGTATGATTAACCCACACTATAAAACATGGTAGGTATGATTAACCCACACTATAAAACATGGTAGGTATGATTAACCCACACTATAAAACATGGTAGGTATGATTAACCCACACTATAAAACATGGTAGGTATGATTAACCCACACTATAAAACATGGTAGGTATGATTAACCCACACTATAAAACATGGTAGGTATGATTAACCCACACTATAAAACATGGTAGGTATGATTAACCCACACTATAAAACATGGTAGGTATGATTAACCCAGGCTGCCCCTCCTGCTCCTCCTGGTATGTTTTTCCCAATTCAAATTGCAGTAACTTTCTCTTTCTTTGTGGATAAGAGTAGAGACGGCACAGTTAGCGTCATTCCTTCTTCTACTCCCTATTGTAAATGCTGATCAGACTGAGGTCCATCATTGTTTCAGACAGAACACTCTTCCTACAGGAATTCCATCTGTGGTCTGTGTTGATTCCTTTAAGAAGCAGCTGAAGACTAATTTATTCAAACCTTTGTTCCCTCTCGTGTATTTCAGCTTAGCTTTAATTGTTTGTTTCTTTGTACTGTACTGTGTGACCTTGCTCTGCGAAAGAAGCAATACTTAATACACAAACATACATTATTTTACAGACTGTCTATAACAGTGCATGTTTATTTACATTACAAAGTATTATAACCTAATTCTAAGTATGTTACAACAAGCATTATATTATATACAACTCAACTTACTCAACCGTTTTGCCCCAGGAAGGAGGGTCACTCAGTGTCATGAACACACAGTTGGCGAGGATTGTTAGCATAATAAACAAGCTGAAAAATGTTGCTTTGTTACGGAAATGTTGGAGTAAAGAAGATAATTTGTCCACTAGCCCACAGACAACCAAGCAGAATCAAAGGTTAGAGTTTGGGTTGATTTGTTACTGGAAAGGATATGAGTGAATGAGGATCTTGATGGCCGTTTTCCGCAAGATGCTGAAGGGACTGAGAAGGTAGCACGCTGGATCAGCATTGAACCTGAACAGGCTACTTCCTTTATTTATCACAATGAAGGTCTGCAGATAAAGCAGATAAATAAATGCACATTATGATCAAAACAGATTTTTCTTAATGGCAATGCAGCCAACAAGGCCTAATAAAATAAAGAAGTGTGAAACCTTGCGTGATTGGTAGTAGGAATCAAGCTCCTCCAATGGGGTGTTGATTAATTCAGGGGGTGGGTTTCCATAGATGAATGGGAGGGTCTTACCAGCCTCCAAGTCACTGGTTGGACGGGGGAGATCCTCCTCAGCAATCTGAAAGCCAATCACAAGGAAAGTATCTCAAGTTTGCTTGGAAAAGAGCTGGTAGAGCTAGCATAATAAGACATGCTAGCAGGTGTAGAGGGTTAATGTTAATGTTAATGTAAGGATTATGGTTAGAGGGTTAGAAGGTGATGTGTTGAGGGTTAGCCAGTCTAGGCTTTATACCTCTATATTTTTTTCTTTTCTTCTTTGTTTGTCCTGCTCTTCCTTCTCAAAGCGCTGCTGAAGTTCATCCAGAGAAGTTTGGGTAAAGCGTCTGAAGACCTCTTTACCAACAGGGGGCAGCAGTGATGCCATCCTGACATCGTGTGTAGCACTAGGCACCGATCGCTGTCAACTTGCAACAGCCTCCTGAGGAAGGGATGTAGATCGACAGATATATACAATAAAAGCCATGAACAAAAATCTTATTGTATTAAGGTGTGCATTAAGTTCTTCTATTCCTTCAAGCCAATCGAATGGTTTACCAGGACAGCTGAATGTAGCTATCAACCCTAGGACGTAAAGTGAAGTACACCAAATACGAGAGGGATTCAGACCTCATCCCTGCAAGAGTGTATTATATTTGAGGTGTATATTAATATAAAGCTGTGTAGTGGATCCATGGTATTATATTTGAGGCGTATATTAATATATAGCTGTGTAGTGGATCCATGGTATTGTATTTGAGGCGTATATTAATATATAGCTGTGTAGTGGATCCATGGTATTGTATTTGAGGCGTATATTAATATATAGCTGTGTAGTGGATCCATGGTATTGTGGTGACCCACTTGGGACACAGACATTCACTGAACACTATGAGAGGAGGTACGTCTCCTTTAAGACGTTTAACCCAGGAGCATTCTGAGTAATGTTTAGTTTTGAGTTAGAGTTTTGAATGTACCGGTTCTGATACGTTTGCCTGTCGTTACTGTTGCTATTGCAAGCTTCACTACTGCCGCTGAATTATCGTTCATGTTGGGAAGTAAACGTTTCGACTCGAAGCAAATGGTAATGCAGGAGCTCCGGCTAACGTCCACGCCGCAGCGATTAAGTTGCCTGAGTTCAAGCAGCACAGTCCCCGGCCGTGGTTCCAACATATTGAATCCCAATTCCAACTGAGGGGAATAACTCGTTACCAGGTACTACTATGTGGTAGCGGCGATTGGGCTGCTAGAGGCTCCACTGGCGGACGGCAAGTACATTGCTCTCAAAGCGCTCCTTTTAAGAACATTCGAGCTGTCGGAGATGGAGAAGGCAGAGAAGGTCTGTTATCGCTCACTGGACTTAACTCACTCACTAACTGTCGAAAAAAAGGATGTTGGCTTTTGGGCTCGGCGGATCCCGCTTTTCTTTTTATGCATATTTTTCTGCGCCAGCTCCCAGCGCCCGTGCGCACCGTGCTAGCCAGCTCCCCGCTTTCCTCCACTAAGGACTATTGTGCACTGGCTGCTGAGGCCGACAGGATTTTTCTCGCCAGCCGGCAGATTTCCCCCTCTGCTTCCCGAGGGCTCTCGCCCTCCTCCGAGGAAGGTCCCTCCCGTCCTCCTCCTCGGAGTCTGACACCCCGAGGAAAGGAATCTCCGTGGTGGCGCCAGCTGCCGAAGTGGTTGGCCTGGATGACTGGTCGGGGTGGTGTTGATGGAACTGCCTGATGAGGTCCTTGTCCAAAATATGCCAGGCCGGAACCCACGATCTCTCCTCCGGGCCGTACCCCCTCCAATCGACCAGGTACTGGAGACCCCTCCCACGACGCCGGGAGCGCAGTAGGCGGCGGATGGAGTACACCGGGCAGTCATCGATGACTCTGCGTGGCGGTGGAGGTGGAGCAGCCGGGACCAGTGGACTCACCCTAGCTGGCTTGACCCTGGACACATGGAAAGTCGGGTGAATCCGCATGGACCGGGACAGCTTAAGCCTAACTGCCACCAGGTTGACGACCTTTAGGACGTCGAAAGGCCCAATAAACCTAGGCGCCAACTTTTTGGACTCTACCCGCAATGGTATGTCCCGAGTGGACAGCCATACCTTCTGGCCTACCCGGTAGGAGGGGCCCTCGGAACGACGGCTGTTGGCAGTTGAGGCGTACCGGTTGGCAGAACGGAGGAGTGCAGCTCTGGCTTGGGTCCAGGTCCAACGGCAGCGACGGATGAAGGACTGGACACATGGGCAGGAGACCTCCTTCTCCAGGGCCAGGAACAGAGGAGGCTGGAACCCGTAGGCACACTGGAAAGGGGATAGTCCAGTGGCCGAGCTGACCAGCGTGTTGTGGGCATACTCCACCCACAGGAGTTGTCTTGACCAGGAGGAGGGGTGCTTGGCCAAGGTGCACCTCAGTGCCGTCTCCATCTCCTGGTTCTCCCGCTCCATCTGCCCATTGGATTGGGGGTGGAACCCGGACGACGCTGACGGTGGCCACGATCAGCGAGCAGAACTCCCTCCAAAACACTGACGTGAACTGGGGCCCCAGGTCGGAGACCACTTCGGTGGCGAGACCCTGTAGCCGGAAGACATGATACAGGACCAGCTCCACTGTCTCCTTGGCCGAGGGGAGCTTGGGCAGGGGTATGAAGTGAGCCATCTTACTGAACCGATCCACCACCGTCAGGATGGCGGTGTGTCCGTTGGCCAGTGGCAGACCGGTAACGAAGTCCAGGGATATATGGGACCAGGGATGATAACGGCACAGGTAACGGCTGCAGGAGACCTGCAGGAGCCTGATGAGAGGGCTTCTGCTGGTTGCAAACCGGACAGGCGTTGACAAACTCCTGAGTGTCTTCCTCCATGGTGGTCCACCAGAACCTCTGCTGCAGGACCCCCTTGTTGCGTTGAATCCTGGGGTGACAGGAGAGCCGGGAGTTAAGGGCCCAAATGAGGACATCAGACCTCAATGGCTGGGGAACAAACAGACGATTAGGAGGGCAGGTGCTCGGACAAGGCTGGCCCACCAGGGCGGCCTTGACCCTCTCCTCTATCTCCCAGACAAGAGGGGCCATCAACCGCGGAGCAGGTATGATGGTGTCAGGACCCTCGGCGAGCTCCCCCCCCTCCACAAACTGCCGTGACAGAGCGTCGGCCTTGACGTTACGGGAACCCGGGACGGTAGGCGAGGGAGAAGTTGAATCTTGTAAAAAAAAAGGGAGCACCTGGCCTGTCGGGAGCATGTCCCTCAACACGTCGTTAACCAACGCCTGAAACACTGCCGGGGCGTTGGTAAGACCAAACGGCATCACCAGATATTCGTAATGGCCGGTGGACGTGTTGAAGGCCGTCTTCCACTCATCCCCCTCCCGGATCCGGACCAAGTGGTAGGCGTTCCGCAGATCCAACTTTGTGTAGATCACGGCTCCCTGTAGCAACTCAAAGGCGGATGATATCAGTGGGAGCGGGTAACGGTTCTTAATTGTGATGTCATTAAGGCCCCTGTGGTAGGCCTTAATGACTTGTCCTTCTTCACCACAAAGAAGAACCCCGCTCCAGCCAGTGAAGATGAGGGACGGATAATTCCGGCCGCCAGGGAGTCGCTGATGTAGGCCTCCATGGCCTCTCTCTCAGGTGCGGACAGGGAATACAGGCGGCCCTTCGGGGGCGACGTACCAGGGTTGAGGTCAATGGCACAATCGTACGGGCGGTGAGGGGGTAAAGACGTTACCTTGGCCTTGCTGAATACCTCCCGAAAATCGTGGTATTCAAACGGTACCCCGGCCAGGTCCAGAGCAGGTGAGGAACAAAAAGAGCGCTGGGGCGCGGCGGCTTGCTTAAGGCAGACCTGATGGCAGGAGGGACTCCACCCCACAATGGTGGAGGGTTATGGCGGCGGAGCCAGGGTTAGCCCGGGATCAGGGGGAGCTGAGGGGACCGCAGGATGTAGAACTGGATAGTTTCATGGTGGTTACCAGATAAAAGCATGCGGACGAGCAACCCTACCGTCCGCTCTAGTGCCACGATTGACTGAGCCAACGCCGACAGGTGTCCGTTGTGATGAGGCGTCCTCAGCCCTCTCGAGGCGGTCCTCCGGTGTGGGGGTGGGCGCTGGGTCCATCGTGGCCAGATTGTTCTGTCACGGGTTAGGTTTGGACCCAAATGCTGCACACAGACACCAAAGGCAGATAGTGGTATTTATTACACTAAATATCACACAGACAGGGACAGGCAGAGACGTAGTTGGGGACAGGCAGGTGATCAGAACCGGGGCTGGGTAGACCAACCAGGCAGGGACAGGCAGAGGCGTAGTCAGGGACAGGCGGTAGAACGAGAACCAGGCAGAGCAGACGAAACAGGCAGGGACAGGCGGTAGATCGGGAACCAGGCAGGGACAGGCAGAAGCGTAGGCTCGGCAGGCTCGGCAACGGGAATCAGTCCGGGTACGCTGGAGAGTCTGTGTCATCAGGAACAATTCTGTGCGGAGGAGCACCTGACACACCTCCGGCAGCTGTTCGAGCGGCTTGTGCCCATGCAGTGCGCATGGGCTCATTGTGGCCAAGTGCCATTTCGGTGTGCCATCCATCGACTTCCTTCCACTACTGACGCTTCCGACTACGCAGTGGGGGCGGTGTTCGAACAGTGGGTGAGTGGTGCCTTGCAGCCACTCGCTTTTTTCAGCCGCAAGCTATGCGACAATGAGAAAATGTACAGCACCTTCGACCGGGAGCGCCTAGGTCTCTTCCTTGCTATTCGGCACTTCAGGTCTCTGCTGGAAGGCATATATACAGCTTGTAGCCGGCAAGCACAACTTCCTCGCGGACTGCCTCTCGACCAGTGGTGGGGTGGCCGGCATTTATGCCTCGACTATGCTGTCATGGCTGCCGACCAGGCCGCTGACATGGAAGTGCAGGCCTACCCGGCAGTCGCCACTGGGCCTTCGGTTGGGAGATGTGGTGTTTGATGATGTCAACCCACACTCCTCTGCGACATCTCTACAGGTCAGTCCCGCCCTATGGTTCCCACTAGCTGGCAGCGCCGTGTTTTTGACACCATTCACAGCCTTTCACACCCAGGAGTGAAGGCGTCCTAAGCTAGTGGGGGCTAAGTTTGTTTGGCCTGGCCTTTGGAAGGAAATCAAGAGCTGGACTGGCTCCTGTGTGGCTTGCCAGCATTCCAAGGTGCACCATCACACAAAGGCCCCCTTGGCACTGTATGTCGTACCCGAGAGGCGGTTTGATCACGTGAACGTAGACCTTGTGGGCCCCCTGCCCCCCTCCCGGCGGTTCACTCACCTCCTCACCATGGTGGACAGGACGACCAGGTGGCCAGAGGCGATTCCACTGTCATCGACCACGTCCGCTGACGTGGCTCGGGCATTTGTCGGATCCTGGGTGGCCCGTTTTGGCACACCATCGGTTTTCACCTCTGACAGGGCCCACAGTTTACGTCAGATTTCTGGACTGCTGTCGCTGAGAGCCTGGGGGTGAAACTCCACCACACCACGGCATACAACCCGCAGGCCAACGGGCTTTGCGAGCTGTTTCATCACTCCATGAAAGCTGTTCTGCGGGCCAGCCTCACGGACGGCGGATGGGTCAACCGACTCCCATGGGTGATGCTCGGCCTCCGCTCTGCCCCCAAGGAGGACCTCCAGGCCTCGTCTGCAGAGCTAGTTTAGGGCCAGCCGCTGTGGGTCCCGGGGGCTCCCTGGTCTGCTGCCTCACATCGAACTGTGATCCGGGACAGGGCTGGAGACTTTGCTCCTATCCCCACTTCTCACCACTGCCTCCCTCCGTCCTACGTCCTCAAGGATCTTCAGTCGGCCACCTTTGCCTTCATTCGCCACGATGGCCATCGTACTCCCTTGCAGCCTCCCTACGACGGCCCCTTTCGCGTACTGGAGGCAGGGCCGAAAAACTTTTTGGTGGACAAGGGGGGGAAGTCTGAGCGGGTCTCAGTGGACCGTCTCAAACCTGCCCATTTAGACCCGGACAGGCCGGTTGAGCTGGCCGTGCCCCCGCGGTGTGGTCGCCCCCCTGCCGGGCCCCGTCCCTTTGACCCACCTGTGCGCACCCCAAGCCCTGCACTCGCCCCTTTGGACGGGCCCTGTCCCTGCCCCTTCACACGAGAAGCGCAGTCGTTTTGGACGCCCGGTCCGCCCCCCACCCTGTGGATACTTTCAGTTTTGACTATTTGGCTGATTTGTTTTTGTGTTTCAGTTCTAGTGAATTCTGGGGTGACCCACTTGGGACACAGACATTCATTGAACACTACGAGAGGAGGTATGTCTCCTTTACGATGTTTAACCCAGGAGCATTCTGGGTAATGTTTGCTGTGAGTGGGAGTTTGGAATGTACCGGTTCTGATACGTTCACCTGTCATTACTGTTGCAAGCTGGATCCACGGTATTATCTTTGAGGTGTATATTAATACACAGCTGTGTAGTGGATCCATGGTATTATCTTTGAGGTGTATATTAATATACAGCTGTGTAGTGGATCCATGGTATTATCTTTGAGGTGTATATTAATATACAGCTGTGTAGTGGATCCATGGTATTATCTTTGAGGTGTATATTAATATACAGCTGTGTAGTGGATCCATGGTATTATCTTTGAGGTGTATATTAATATACAGCTGTGTAGTGGATCCATGGTATTATCTTTGAGATGTATATTAATATACAGCTGTGTAGTGGATCCATGGTATTATCTTTGAGGTGTATATTAATATACAGCTGTGTAGTGGATCCATGGTATTATCTTTGAGGTGTATATTAATATACAGCTGTGTAGTGGATCCATGGTATTATCTTTGAGGTGTATATTAATATACAGCTGTGTAGTGGATCCATGGTATTATCTTTGAGGTGTATATTAATATACAGCTGTGTAGTGGATCCATGGTATTATCTTTGAGGTGTATATTAATATATAGCTGTGTAGTGGATCCATGGTATTATCTTTGAGGTGTATATTAATATACAGCTGTGTAGTGGATCCATGGTATTATCTTTGAGATGTATATTAATATACAGCTGTGTAGTGGATCCATGGTATTATCTTTGAGGTGTATATTAATATACAGCTGTGTAGTGGATCCATGGTATTATCTTTGAGGTGTATATTAATATACAGCTGTGTAGTGGATCCATGGTATTATCTTTGAGGTGTATATTAATATACAGCTGTGTAGTGGATCCATGGTATTATCTTTGAGGTGTATATTAATATATAGCTGTGTAGTGGATCCATGGTATTATCTTTGAGGTGTATATTAATATACAGCTGTGTAGTGGATCCATGGTATTATCTTTGAGATGTATATTAATATACAGCTGTGTAGTGGATCCATGGTATTATCTTTGAGGTGTATATTAATATACAGCTGTGTAGTGGATCCATGGTATTATCTTTGAGGTGTATATTAATATACAGCTGTGTAGTGGATCCATGGTATTATCTTTGAGGTGTATATTAATATACAGCTGTGTAGTGGATCCATGGTATTATCTTTGAGGTGTATATTAATATACAGCTGTGTAGTGGATCCATGGTATTATCTTTGAGGTGTATATTAATATACAGCTGTGTAGTGGATCCATGGTATTATCTTTGAGGTGTATATTAATATACAGCTGTGTAGTGGATCCATGGTATTATCTTTGAGGTGTATATTAATATACAGCTGTGTAGTGGATCCATGGTATTATCTTTGAGGTGTATATTAATATACAGCTGTGTAGTGGATCCATGGTATTATCTTTGAGGTGTATATTAATATATAGCTGTGTAGTGGATCCATGGTATTATCTTTGAGGTGTATATTAATATATAGCTGTGTATGGATCCATTCATGTTATGTTCAGGTACTGTTGTCCACTAACATCAAATTTAGTCAAAATAGGCTACTCAGTTAGAATTGACATGAAGTTAGTATAACACATAATATATTTATATAAAGTTAGTATAACACATATTTATATTATGTTAGTAAAACATATATTTATATTACGTTAGTACAACGCATAATACATTAATATAAAGTTAATATCACAAATATTTAGATAAGTTAGTATAACACATTTATATAAAGTTAGTATAACACATATTTATATAAAGTTAGTATAACACATATTTATATAAAGTTAGTATAACACTGTATAATTTTTATAAAGTTAATATAACAAATATTTATATGATGAAAGTATAACACATATTTATAAATGTAGGATAACACATAATACATTTATAGAAAGAAAGTATCACACATATTTATATAAAGTTAGTACAACACATATTGTATTAAGTTAGAATAACACATAATACATTCATGTAAAATAAATACAACACATATGTATATAAAGTTAGTACAACACATATGTATATAAAGTTAGTACAACACATATGTATATAAAGTTAGTATAACACATAATACATTCATATAAAGTTAATATAACACATATTTATATAAAGTTTGTATCACACGTATTTATAAAAAGTAAGTATTACACATTTATATAAAGTTTGTATCACACATATTTATATAAAGTTAGTATAACACATATTTAGATAATGTTAGTATAACACATATTTATATACAGTTAGTATAACACATTTATATTAAGGTAGTATACAACATATTTAGATAAAGTTAGTATAACACATATTTATATAAAGTTAGTATAACACATATTTATATAAAGAAAGTATAACACATATTTATAGAAACAAATATATATATATAGATATATATTACATAAAGTTAGTATACCATGTTTTATAAAGTTAGTATACCATATTTATATAGTGTATATATATATATATATATTACACTATATATATATTACACTATATATATATATATTACACTATGTTACACTAACTAACTAAGATTCAAGTCCAATGGAATGCTTACTCCCCATTCCCTCCCGCAGTGTGAAATACCTACAATTGAACACTCAAAACTATACTATGTACTATACTTACACTATACAGCAGATACTATAAAAGTACTGTACACAATACAAATAATAAAGTAAATGTGTTGAATTGTGCAAAAAGCATTTAAAAGTGCCAGTAGTGCAGCATCATATATATATATATATACATATATATATATATATATATATATATATATATATATACAGTGCAGTTACTGTAATGAGTCCAGCAAGTCCAGAGAGTATGATAGTGTAATGTGATATGAATGACAATGTTATGATAGTGGCAACACTCCTAGCAGTTCAGTAGGCGATCCTTGATCCTGGTGTTGGTGTATATATATATTATATAATGTTGGTACAACACAGCATATAACATATATTTATATAACGTTAGTATAACATATATCATATCAAGTTAGTATAATATATTGAATCCTTTTTTGGTGCTCATGTCCACTCAGTGAAACTAGTTCCTCTCATGTAACCCATCCTAGTAGGAGGAGCAGAGGGCAGCTAGTGGACATACAGGGGAGCAGGGGAGGGGCTAGTGGACACACAGGGAGCAGGGGAGGGCTAGTGGACACACAGGGGAGCAGGGGAGGGGCTAGTGGACATACAGGGGAGGGGCTAGTGGACACACAGGGGAGCAGGGGAGGGGCTAGTGGACACACAGGGGAGCAGGGGAGGGGCTAGTGGACACACAGGGGAGGGGCTAGTGGACACACAGGGGAGGGGCTAGTGGACATACAGGGGAGGGGCTAGTGGACACACAGGGGAGCAGGGGAGGGGCTAGTGGACACACAGGGGAGGGGCTAGTGGACACACAGGGGAGGGGCTAGTGGACACACAGGGGAGCAGGGGAGGGGCTGGTGCCTTGCTCAAGGGCACTGAGGCATGTACATATATGTATATATGTACATATATATATATATACACATTATATATATATGTACATATATATATACACATTATATATATATATATATATATATATACACAATATATATATATATATGTACATATATACATATATATATATATGTATACATATAAACATACAGTATGTATATACATATATATGTACATATATATGTACAAATATATATATATTTATATATGTACGAATATATATTATATCAAGTATAGCATGGTGAGGCTGGGTTGTACTCTAACCCCACCCTTGCGTTGCCATGGAAGCAGCAGCTGTTGTGTCACTTTGGTGCTTGGTGTAAATTTACACACACTACGATGACCTAGCTCATTCCAACACACACACACACCAACACACACACTCTCTCACACACACACACACACACACCATACACACCATACACACATACACCATACACACACACACACACACACAAACACCACCATAACAACCGCTGTCTGTTCCTGACAGCATCTCCTCCTTAAGATGCCTTGAGAAGTGATTTGGTTCGTGTTATCGGTAAGCTGTGTTAAGTCTAACACATCAGACTTAAAACATTTAAACCCTAACCCTAGTCTAACACATCAGACTTAAAACATTTAAACCCTAACCCTAGTCTAACACATCAGACTTAAAACATTTAAACCCTAACCCTAGTCTAACACATCAGACTTAAAACATTTAAACCCTAACCCTAGTCTAACACATCAGACTTAAAACATTTAAACCATAATCATAGATGGCAGCCAAGCTCAAATCGGTGGCCATTTTACTTTTTTTTGCTTCAAATGTGTGGACCGACCAGGGCCCTGAGGGCAGGGACCGGGTTGATCTGGATTATTCTGTCAAAGCATCGATCGTTCAAAAGAAACAATTGCTCAAATGACTACTTGGCAAAGACCTGCAGACTGCTCTCTCTTTAGAAGAGTTAACAGACCTAGTTCCAGACTCTTCTACAGCTACACCTGGAGGGGGTGATCCTCTGAGGTCCTGGAGGTGATGTTCCTCTGAGGTGATGTTCCTCTGAAGTCCTGGAGGTGATGTTCCTCTGAAGTCCTGAAGGTGAAGTTACTCTGAGGTGATGTTCCTCTGAAGTCCTGAAGGTGAAGTTACTCTGAGGTGATGTTCCTCTGAAGTCCTGAAGGTGAAGTTACTCTGAGGTGATGTTCCTCTGAAGTCCTGGAGGTGATGGTCCTCTGAAGTCCTGGAGGTGATGTTCATCTGAAGTCTTAATGTTTCTCTGAGGCCCTGGAGGTGATATTACTCTGAGGCCCTGGAGGTGATGTTCCTCTAAGGCCCTGGAGGTGATGTTCCTCTGAGGTGATGTTCCTCTGAGGCCCTGGAGGTGATGTTCCTCTGAGGTGATGTTCCTCTGAGGTGATGCTCTTCTGAGGCCCTGGAGGTGATGTTCCTCTAAAGTCATCGAGGTGACCTCAGCATTCGGAGGTCAACTTGAGTGTTAACTGAGGAGTCCCACATGATGAGGGGGAGGTTGGGGTTTGTCCTAGTCTGCTGCTATCTCTACCATCCTGTAAATCAGAGCTTGCCTGTCTACCTGACTCCCCACACTACAGGATAATCAGAGCCAACCTAGTCTACCTGTCTACACATGACAATCATGTTGGGTCTTGTCCTGAAAACCTCAAGTCTTATTCATGCAGTTCCTCCACAACAACAGCTCTAGAATGGTGGACTTTCTGTCTGTCATCAGTCACATAAGCTTGGCTAATATTGGTTATATTTATTAGTATATATTATATATGCTGTCATCTAGAGATTACTGAAGTCTGCCCTGGAATCCTAAACCTTAGGAGAAGTAAGGAGCAAAAGAATAGATCAATCTAAGAGATAAGTCTGTTACATTTATGTGTATTTCTTTTTTTCTTGCAAGTGAATTATTCTCTGAAATTGCAGGGAGGATGGCCCTCCCTGTCCTCAATGGACGAGCCTCCACTGTATTCTGTTATATTTGGGAGGTTCTAAGTTAAGTTGTCCTTGTTAAAGACCAACCCTTACCCTAACCCCTAACCCTAACCCTAACCCTAACCCCTAACCCTAACCCTAACCCCTAACCCTAACCCTAACCCCAACCCTACCCTAACCCTAACCCTAACCCTAACCCTAACCCCTAACCCTACCATAACCCTAACCCCTAACCCTAACCCCTAACCCCTAACCCTAACCCCTAACCCCTAACCATAACCCCTAACCCTAACCCCAGGACAGAACCACTCCTAATAATTGGTCGGAGAGTTGTTTTTGCCTTGATGTAAACTTAAATAAAAAATCTAATAATATAAAGCAAGTTAATTCACAGGTGATGGAGTGATTCCAGGTTAGTTTCAGATAAAACAGAAGATAAGTCTCTCTTGTAAGAAGATGCCATTGGTCAGTATGAATATTTAATGTATAAATGATATTAATAATTTATAAATTAATAAATATATTTAATCAAACATCTCCTTCACTATTTCTCCTGACGATACCAGTATTAATATTAAATGTATTATATTTATTATATTTTATATAAATATAACCGTCTCTATTTAAATGTCTCTCCCTCTCCCTCACCAGGATCATCTGTCAGCTCAATGTTGGTTCCCACAAATATTAGGCTTCAGTCTCACGCTAAATACAGTAACACACACACACACACACACACACACACACACACACACACACACACACACACACACACACACACACTAAATAGGTGAAAAAGGTGCTATACGCAATACTTGCTCTACTAGCACACACTCACTGAGATGGTCTACACTACTGACGTTGGAGAGAGAGAGAGAGAGAGAGAGAGAGAGAGAGAGAGAGAGAGAGAGAGAGAGAGAGAGAGAGAGAGAGAGAGAGAGAGAGAGAGACGAGAGAGGAGAGAGATGAGAGAGAGAGAGAGAGAGAGAGAGAGAGAGAGAGAGAGAGAGAGAGAGAGAGAGAGAGAGAGAGAGAGAGAGAGAGAGAGAGAGAGAGACAGAAAGAGAGAGAAAGAAAGAGACAAATAGATAAAGAGAGAGAGGAAAATAAACAGACAGGGTTAGGGAGAGAAAGACAGACAGAGGGCTGAGTTAGATAGTGTGATAGAGGGTAGAGTTAGATAGTCTGATAGAGGAAAGAGTTAGATAGTGTGATAGAGGAAAGAGTTAGATAGTGTGATAGAGGGTAGAGTTAGATAGTCTGATAGAGGAAAGAGTTTGATAGTGTGATATAGGTAAGAGTTAGATAGTGTGATAGAGGGTAGAGTTAGATAGTGTGAGAGAGTCCTACCTTTTGATTTTCGGGAGTGTATTCCAGTCAGTGACTACGGCTGTCTATGTTGTATTCCAGCCAGCGCTTGAGTATGTGTTTTTGTGTGTGTGTGTGTGTGTGTGTGTGTGTGTGTGTGTGTGGGGGTCTTCTACAGCTGTGAGCTTTGCTGCTCCTCCTGGCTGAAATCTGAGAGATAAGTAACTGTGATCTCTTGGCTGGAAGAAGCGATAGAGAGAGACACACACACACACACACACACACACACACACACACACACACACACACATACACACACACACACCAAACACACACACACCAACACACACCAACACACACACCAACACACATAGCCACACACACACACACAGACCCACATAGACACACAGACACACGCAGCCACACACCACTACACACACCATCCCACATAGACACACAAACACTACACACACAGCTCCTAATTGCCTTCTAAAACTATGACGTTAACAACTAACATGATTAGAGGTTGAAGCAGCCTCACCTGGCCCCAGTCAGACTGATTAGAGTCTGGTTAAAGCAGCCTCACCTGGCCCCAGTCTAACTGATTAGAGTCTGGTTGAAGCAGCCTCACCTGGCCTCAGTCAGACTGATTAGAGTCTGGTTGAAGCAGCCTCACCTGGCCCCAGTCAGACTGATTAGAGTCTGGTTGAAGCAGCCTCACCTGGCCCCAGTCAGACTGATTAGAGTCTGGTTGAAGCAGCCTCACCTAGCCCCAGTCAGACTGATTAGAGTCTGGTTGAAGCAGCCTCACCTGGCCCCAGTCAGACTGATTAGAGTCTGGTTGAAGCAGCCTCACCTGGCCCCAGTCAGACTGATTTAGAGTCTGGTTGAAGCAGCCTCACCTGGCCCCAGTCAGACTGATTAGAGTCTGGTTGAAGCAGCCTCACCTGGCCCCAGTCAGACTGATTAGAGTCAGGTTGAAGCAGCCTCACCTGGCCCCAGTCAGACTGATTAGAGTCTGGTTGAAGCAGCCTCAACTGGCCGAGTTAGACTAAGGAGACATACGGCAGTACCACACCTGACCATCGGGGGGGGACCATCTCCAGAATACAGGACCTTGTCTCCATTTTAACAACCAGTTAAAACCAGGCAGTCACTCTGTCACTAAATGTGGAAGCCTATTGTTGTTACCCACAATTACTGACCCCTGTAGTATTAACTACTGACCCCTGTAGTATTAATTACTGGTCTGTAGAATAAATACTGACCTCTGTAGTATTAATTACTGGTCTGTAGTAATAATTACTGGTCTGTAGTATTAATTACTGGTCTGTAGTATTAATTACTGATCTGTAGTATTAATTACTGTTATTTTGTATTAACTCCTGGTCTGTAGTATTAATTAATGAACTCTGTAGTATTTATTACTGTCTGTAGTAATAGTTACTGGTCTGTAGTATTAATTACTGGTATGTAGTAATAATTACTGGTCTGTAGTATTAATTACTGGTCTGTAGTATTAATTACTGATCTGTAGTATTAATTACGGTTCTGTTGTATTAACTCCTGATCTGTCGTATTAATTAATGAACTCTGTAGTATGTATTAAGTATCTAGTAAGGATGCTTCCTGGTTGCCTCCCGAGGGAGGTTTTCCAGGCACATCCAACTGGGAAGAGACCACGGGGCAGACCGAGGTACAGGTGGGAAGAGACCACGGGCAGACCGAGGTACAGGTGGGGTGATAACATCTCCACACTGGCCTGGGAACGCCTCGGGATCCCCCAGTCAGAGCTAGTCCATGTTGCCAGGGAGAGGGAAGTTTGGAGTCCCCTGCTGAAGCTGCTACCTCCGCGACCCGATTACGGATAAGCGGGAGAAGATGGATGGATGGATGGATGTAGTATGTATTACTGTCTGTAGTAATAATTACTGGTCTGTAGTATTAATTACTGGTCTGTATTATTACTTATTCATTATTGTCAATGATAGTTGATTTGTGCTTGTGGTGCGAACACACACACTCAAAAGCAAATATGCTTTAAGCTGGTGGGATAGAATGGTCATAGCATTTTCAGAGACGAAGATGGCTCAAGAAAACACGACCATGCTAGCCCATCCGGTCCCCGATGCAACCATCAGCCTCCTGACCGACGCATTGAATTACGCTATCAGTGCAGTCAACAAACAACAGATTTACGGAATCTGGCAACCACTTGCATTCTTAAGCCGCCAGCTATGCCCTAACGAGCGGAAATATGGCGCTTTTGACCGTGGGCTCCTCGGACTTTACCTTGCAATGAGACATTTACGTTACGGCCATTCGTGGTGTTTGTTGACCACAAACCCCTAATCTTTGCCATGGTCAAAGTCATTGAGCCATGGTCTGCACGCCAACAGAGACACCTTGCTTACATCTCAAGGTTCACAACAGTGTCAGGCTTGTTGCAGAGGGTCTCTCCCGGGGGGGGAGGGGGTCTTCAATGCCGTGCATCTGGACCCAGACTACACCATGATGGCTGCAGACAAAGTCTCAGACTCAGAAGTTCAGGCTTACAGGATGGCCATCCCAAGTCTACAGTTGTCGGAAATCCAGTTAGATGGCGCCGGAGTCTAGCTCTTGGCCATTAGGCCATCTCTCACTATCATAACATTGTGTTCCATATTATCATCATCTAGGTCGTCCTCAGACGAGCCTGCTGCCGGAGCTTCCAATCTTTTCGGTCCTCCATACATCCGGCTAGCTCCCCGGAGCTCTCCACACCCGCATCCTTCCTCAGTATGTCCACATACGTCGGCGTGGGACGTCCTCTAAGTCGGTGCCCGTGTGTTGGCTCCCAGAGTACTAGTTTGCTAGCTGGGAGTTCTTGGTGTCTGTGGCAGTGACCTGCAAGCTTCATCCTTCTCGATGCTACTTTGTCACTTAGCCTTGGTAGCCCCCCGTACAGATGCTTGTTGGTAACATGCTCGTTCTGGTTAATGCTCAGTACAACACACAGCATTCTGGTGTAGCACCCATCCAGAGACTTCTGTAGAGTGAGCTTCAGGGTCCAGGATTCACAGCCATACAGGAGAACAGACTCCACAGTTGCCTGGAAGAAGCTCAGCCTGATATGTCGAGGGAGGTTGGATTTCCACACACTTGTCATTCCATTTAGGGCCCTCCATGCCAGCGCTTTCCTTACCCTGAGGTCCTGTTCCGTTGAGTTGACCCAGGAACCCAGGTACTTAAAGTCGTTGACCTCTGCCAGCACATTGCCTCCTGCTGTCTTGAGAGATGTGTGGTCCAGGGGGGTGTTGTAGGTGATGACCTCAGCCTTCTTTGTGTTCAGTCTGAGGCCAACCCTGGAACATTCCTCCTCCACTCTGGCCAAGAGCTCCTGTGCCTTCTCCACACAATCATACAACAGGCAGATGTCCTCTGCGTAGTCCAGGTCTGCTAGGACTACAGCGGGGTTTCTTCTGGACTTCCGGGGTGTGATTGTGAAGCCAAGCTCCTGCTTCCGCCCAGCAATGGCTTTCCTAAGTGCGTAGTCAAGAGTGTCCCCCTGCAACACCCCTGCTTGGATGTCGAACTCCTCACTGTCGCCATCTGGGGTTACCACCTTGGCTCTTGTGTCCCTGTACATGGCATCTATGGCCCGGAGCAGGTTAGGAGGAACTCCATAAGCTTTAAGGATTTTTATCATCACGCCTCTGTGTATTGTGTCAAACGCCTTTTTGAAATCTATAAAGCACAGGACGGCCGTGAGGTTGTTCTTCTTCACCTCCTCGATGATCCTCCTTAAGGCCAGGATCTGGGCTACCGTGGTCCTTCCTTTCCTGAAGCCATTTTGGTTGTCCCTCAGGTGAGGGTCAATGGCTTCCCGAATCCGGTTTAGTATCATGCGGTTATACATTTTCGCTATGACACAGGTCAGGCTAATACCGCGATAGTTGTCTGGCTTGGACAGATCTCCTGATTTCGGCACCGGGATGATGTTGGAGAGGGACCATATCTCAGGCTTGATGTTTTCTATCAGGGCCTGGTTGCAGATCTCCAATATGATCGTATCAAGATCGCAGTTCTTCAGGACCTCTGGGGGGATGCCGTGCCACTTTCCCTGCTTCAGGGTGGACTTCACTGCGGCGAACTCCACAGCTGTAAAGGGGCCATCGTCAATGTCGAGATTCTTGAGGACTGCAGGTATCTCCTCTTCAGCTCCCTCCACTGTTGGATGTGTGCCTAGGAGGTCCCGGAAGTGGGTGAGCCAGGAGGTCACTCTCTCCCCTGGGCTGCAGCCTGCCAGCTGTCCCTCCCTTGGCCTCTTACGCCCACTCATCTCATTTATGACCCTCCATGACTCCTTATACTGCCGTTCGCCATGCACTGCCTCCACCTTCCTCACCTTCTCCATCAGCTCCTCCCCTTTGAGCCTGTCGTAGGTGTTGAACAGTAGTTGCTTGGCCTCGTTCAACACCTCCCGATTCTCCTCGGTCCTCCCCCCTCTCAAAGCTTCTACGCGCTTCCACCATCCGTGCCCGCACCCTCACAACCTCAGGGTGGGAAGCCTCATGTAGGGGAGGCTTTGAGTCTCCCCTTTGTTGGCACCCATCTCCTGGTAGCTTCCTCGTTAGCAGCTAGAAACTGCCCGTACTGCCGAGGCTCCTCAGCCAGCTGTAGCAAGCGGCCTCTCACCTCCGCTGTGTAGCTGGCTTGGAGGTCGGGGCTTCCTGCAAAGGCCTCCCAGTCTGGCCGGGGCCTCGGGGAGTTCTTAGGGACCCTCAGGCTCAGACGCAGTCTCACAGAGACCACCCAGTGGTCGGAGCCTACAGAGTCGAACGTACTGTACGACTCTGCATTAAGGACAGACGATCTCCATTTCCTCCTTACCAGTATGTAGTCCAACTGACGCAGCATACCAGAAGCTCGGTCCTGGAACGTCCATCTCTTGCCCATCCGCCTACGGAACAAGGTGTTGGCGGCCAGGAGCTTGTGTTCCGTAAGCAGGGCGGATAGATATTCTCCGTTGCGGTTGGTGTTGTTGTGGTATGTGAAGGGTGCATCCTCTGGTCCGAGTCTTGCATTGAAGTCCCCCAGGATTACCAGGAAGTTGTGGGCTGGGACATGGTGGATGGCGGTTCTTAGTTCGTCGTAGAACTTCTCCACATCCTCTACTGGTGCTGCGTTGGTGGGAGAGTACACACTCATGACTGTTGTTACCGGGTTCCCCTCGAAGTCAGCGATGAGAATCCTGTCGGTGTGTTGCTGCACCCTCCGGAGAGCTCTTCGCGCTCGAGGGCTCACCATGAGCCCAACGCCACCGGTGGCTGCCTGGGCGTCGTTCCTCCACGCAGACGAGGTGATGAACGAGCATCCCCTGACTTTGTGGTATAGGATTGGCTGGTCGGTGTGCACCCTCCTGTGCTCCTGCACCCCCAGGATCTCCACTCCTCTCTCCTCAACACAGTTTGCTAGCTCCTCCAGCCGTGCCTCCTCCCTGACTGTGTTTGCGTTGTAGGTTGCCATAATAAATGGCCTCCTACAACGCAAGAGTGCATTGGACAGTGGGCTGGGATCAGGCTGAACCCTTCCTCTCCTGGGGTGGAGGGGGTTTGGGGTCCAGTCGTCATGGTGTCCTCCCGAGGGAGGACCAGCACCACCGTCCGCTGCCAGGCTCCTGCGGACTCCCGCTGCTGGAAGTATAGGATTACTAGTGATTGTACTCATCATTTCTTGGATGTTAAGCTCCATTGGCAAGCTTTACAATGTGCAGGATTAAGAACTGTGGGGCACAACTCCTCACAGCACTACTTTGGCCGTTCCGGGCTTAAGCCTTCCGCCCTTGCTCCCCACCTCCAGATGTTGTACGGTGCGGAGCCAGGCGCAAGCAGCGCCTGTGGTTTGTGTTCAGGAGTGTCCATCTCCTAGGACCCTTTATTGTTCGGAGTGTCCATCTCCTAGATGGGTTGCCTACCATGGCTTATATGAGCCCCATCTGCCCATACTATTTGCCCATAGCTGGGGCAGTGGTCGGCGGACGACAGGGCGTGTCCACACGACGGTGGGCCTGCGTGCCTCGCCTCTGGGGCCCACTGCTGCTCCGAGATCCCCTACAGTTTAGCCTGGGACCGCGAGGTGCCCAGTATCCGTGTGTGGCCGCGGGGAGGCACTGTAGGAGTCTTTGCGGAAGAGAGGCTATGTACCGGCAGGAGGAGACTTACGCACTCGGCTCCTCTTGTTCACCCCCTGTGTGGGCTAGCCGGCGGCAGTAGCTGAGAGCAGAAGGTAGCAAGCAGGGGCAGCATGCAGCATGCAGCATGCACTAGCTACAAGCACTACTACTCCAGTTCTTCTGCACTTCGCGTCAGACACCCTGTGTCGATGGTTTTGACACACACACACTCCATATTAACACACTGTCATACTTTGCTGGACTTTCTGGACTCATTACAGTTACTGCACTGTACAGCACTGTGTTCATGCTGCTGCTGCACTACTGGCACTAAAATGCTTAAAATGCTTTTAAATGCTTTTTGCACAATTCAGCACATGTATATATCATCCATCAGTCACTTTATTGTTCTTTTTATTGTTTTTTTTGTGTACAGTATTGTTATCGCATAGTGTTGTATAGTATAAGTTTAGGATATAGTACATAGTTTAACGTATAGTGTTCAATTGTAGGGAATTCATACTGCGGGAAGGAATGGGGAGTACGCATTTCCATCGCATTTGGCAAATAAGCCCGTCGCCCGTCAGCCACAGCCCGTCGCTCCTGGCAACTGGAGTCAGCAAGTTTTAGATAGACCTTGCAGCGGCTGGTGTCAGAAACATTTGTGTGGGGTGGGCTTCTAAAGGCTCTTCAAAAGGACTGGGTCAACACCTGTGGGGTGGGCTTCTAAAGGCTCTCCGGGACTGGGTCAACACCTGTGTGGGGTGGGCTTCTAAAGGCTCTCCGGGACTGGGTCAACACCTGTGTGGGGTGGGCTTCTAAAGGCTCTCCGGGACTGGGTCAACACCTGTGTGGGGCGCCAGAGGGAAAAGGTCCATTGCCACGTCAAGGCACTGTTGGCGCTGTTTAAGGTGCCAGAAAGGCGTTTCCACCATGTGGACTTGGTGGGTCCCCTCCCCCACTCAGGTTCCCACATCTCTTCACCTGGTGGATGGAACCACCAGGTGGCCAGAGGCAGTCCCCTTGACAGTGGTCGAAAGGTTTGGGGTGCCGTCTGACATCTCCTCAGACGGTGGACCTCAGTTCACCTCTGAGATAATACTGCATTCCACCTAACCTGCGTAGGGCTAAGTTTGTCATTATTGGATATGACACGCAAAAGGAGCCCACTTCAGCGCCCTTGACCTAATGACGTCTCTGTGGAACGCCTTAAGCCCGCACACCTGAACGTCCTCCAACGGCGATGACCCCAGACGGTTCCGGGACTCCTGGACCTGAACAGGCACCTTCTCCAGCTGCCGTGTTGTCTGGCCCCTGAAGGGTTGCGATGCCGATGTTTGTGAATTCTGGGGGAGCATGTGTGGTAATCAAACACACCAACGGGACATAACTCCAGTGTGAGTGCAAGCATAAAGTAAAGTTGCTACCAGATTGTAATACAACCTCCGCTTCAAGTTAATGATAAAGATGGTAGTTAATGATATACGGTAGATGGTAGTTAATGATAGAGATGGTAGTAAATGTAAGTTACGTGAAAATCTAAAAATGCAATAAATTAGCACAGAAAAAGAGCAATATATATATATATATATAAATCAATGTAATAAAATATACATTGTTATATGCTATACACCCTTGTTCAGCAGCCTGATGGCCTGACTGTGGAAGCTGTCTCTAAGCCTATTTGTACGACACTTGATACTGAGGTATCGCCTGCCTGACGGTAAAAATTACTACAGTTCGCGGCTGGGGTGGGCATTGTCTTTATGATGCGTTTGGCCTTGGCCACGCACCGCTGGTTGTATATATCCAGGAGGGAGGGGAGCTCACCTCCAACGATATACTGGGCCGTCCGCACCACCCTGTGAAGCGCTCTGCACTCGAGTGCGGTGCAGTTCCCGTACCAGGCGGTGATACACCCTGTAAGAACACTCTCGATTGTGCTGGTGCAGAATGTTCTCAGGATGCAGGGGCCTATGCTGAATTCCCTCAGACACCTGAGGAAATACAGGCGTTTTTGGGCCCTTTTCAACATGTGTGTGGTGTGCATGGACCATGCACAGGTCCTCGGAGATATGCACGCTGAGGAACTTGAAGCTGCTGACCCTCTCTACTGCAACACCATCGATGGAGATAGGGGCGTGCTCTCCTCTCTGCTTCCTGTAGTCCACGATCAGCTCCTTGGTCTTCTGGACGTTGAGGGCGAGGCTTTTCTCCTGGCACCACTGCTCCAGTGATCCAACCTCCTCCCTTTAGGCTGTCTCGTCGTCGCCGGTGATCAGGCCCATCACTGTCATGTCATCAGCAAACTTGATGATGACGTTGGAGCTGTGCATAGCCATGCAGTCGTGGGTGTAGAGGGAGTAGAGGAGAGGGCTCAGCACGCATCCCTGGGGGGCTCCCGTGTTTAGGGTCAGTGGCTCTGAGGTGGTGCTGCCCATCCTCACCACCTGGCGGCGATCCGACAGGAGGTCCAGTATCCAGCTGCACGTGGATGGGGGCACGCCTAGACCTCTAAGCTTGGTGTTGAGCTTGGCAGGAACTATCGTGTTGAACACTGAGCTGTAGTCCACAAACAGCATTCACACATAACAGTTCTTTCCCTCCAGGTGGGAAAGGGCAGTGTGGAGGGCCATGGCAATTGCGTCGTCCGTGGATCTGTTTTGACGATATGCAAATTGCAATGGGTCCAGCGTGGCAGGTAACACGGAGCAAATAAAGTCCTTGACCAACCTCTCGAAGCAGTTGCTGACAATCGAGGTGAGGGCTACAGGTCTATAGTCGTTCAGGCATGTTACCTTGGGTTGTTAAGGGACAGGCACAATCGTGGACATCTTGAAGAACAGCCTGGGACAGGGAGAGGTTGAAGATGTCTGCAAAGACTCCTGCCAACTGGTCTGCGCATGCTCTGAGGACACGGCCCGGGATGTGGTCGGGGCCTGCCGCCTTACGGATGTTCAGCCGCTTGAAGGTGCGGCGTACATCCGCCTCCGAGATGTTCAGCAGGCTGGTCTCTTCAGGCGGCACTGGCTTTGGTGGGCTGCCGTTCACGTCGAACTGAGCAAAAAAACGATTTAGCTCTCCTGGGAGGGAGGTAGAGGTGTTCTCTACACAACTGGTTCTCCCTCTGAAGTTTATTATAGTCTGTAACCCCTGCCACATACCCCTCGCGTCGTGGCTCTTGAATTTCTCCTCCACTCTTTCCTTGTACTCCATATTCCCGGAGCGAAACGCGGAGTTACGTGCGTGGAGGGCAGCGCAAACATCACCGTTAATCCACGGTTTCTGGTTGGGATATATCCGACTTGGTGGGAACAACGTCATCTATGCACTTCTTGATGAACCCGGTGACCGAGGATGCGTACTCATTGATGTTATTGTCCGAGGCAACCCGGAACATCCCACGTCAGCGCGATCAAAACAATCCTGTAGCATAGAGTCTGATTGGTCTGACCAGCATTGAACCTCCCTCACAGCGATTGGTTGCTGATTCAGTCTCTGCCTATAGGCGGGGAGTAGCTGGATAGAGCGGTGGTCAGATTTGCCAAACGGTGGGCGGAGGAGGGCCTTGTAGCCATCACGGAAGGGAGTGTAGCAGTGGTCAAGGATCCGCTCACCCTGTGTGTTGGTCGTTATGTGTTGGTAGAACTTCGGGAGAACCTTCTTCCGGTTCGCCTTGTTGAAGTCCCCCGCAACGATGAAAGCAGCCTCAGGGTGTGCCGACTCCTGTTCGTTGATAGCCCCATACAGTTCCTTCAGCGCTGTGTCCGTGTTGGCTTGTGGGGGAATGTAAACAGCGGTCACGGTTACCGCTGTAAACTCCCGAGGTAACCATAATGGACGGCACATAAGCATCAGGTACTCCAGGTCCGAGGAACAGAAAGACTTGAGGGGATGTACATGACTTTGGTTGCAGCAAGATATGTTTATCATGAAACATACCCCCCCTCCGCGATCTTTACCGGAGAGAGCCTTTTTTCTGTCTGCCCGGTGGACGGAAAATCCTGTTCAATAGCTGCGTCGGTAACCCCCTCCGACATCCATGTCTCCGTAAGGCAGATGATACAGTTGTCCTTAGTTTCCCGGTGGAATTGAATACGAGCCTGTAGCTTGCTTAACTTATTGTCCAGAGACTGTACATTGGCCAGTAGAATGATGGGTAGTGGGGGGCGATCGGATCAACAACTCAGCCTGCACGTCGGCTCGCTTCCCTCGCTTCTTCCGGCAACTCTTGCGTGTAATCGTGCCCAAGATGGTCGGAGAGATTATCCAGCTGTGACTTTGGGCGGGACATCCGAGTCGAAAGATTGAAAGGCGGCGAGCGACTGTCGATCTGATCTCCAGAAGTGTGCAAAAGTCATAAATGAACGTGCTGCTAACTTTCTGTACAAAGATAGTTGCGATGAAAAGAATAAATAACAAAAAACTGCGTTGTCGTGCGGGAGCTTGCAACACAGCAGCCATCTCGAACGGCGCCATACTAGACATATAGTTAATGTAAGTTAATGATAGAGATGGTAGTTAATGTAAGTTAATGATAGAGATGGTAGTTAATGTAAGTTAATGATAGAGATGGTAGTTAATATAAGTTAATGATATAGATGGTAGTTATTGTAAGTTAATGATAGAGATGGTAGTTAATGTAAGTTAATGATAGAGATGGTAGTTAATGTAAGTTAATGATAGAGATGGTAGTTAATTCTTAGGTATCCCTATAGAGCGATGGTAGTTAATGTTAGTTAATGATAGAGATGGTAGAAAATATGTTACTTAATGATAGAGATGGTAGTTCATTTGTTAGGTATCTCTATAGAGAGATGGTAGTTAATGTTAGTTAATGATAAAGCTGGTAGTTTATTTGTTAGGTATCTCTATAGAGCGATGGTAGTTAATGTAAGTTAATGATAGAGATGGTAGTTAATGTTAGTTAATGATAGAGATGGTAGAAAATATGTTACTTAATGATAGAAATGGTAGTTCATTTGTTAGGTATCTCTATGGAGAGATGGTAGTTAATGTTAGTTAATGATAAAGATGGTAGTTTATTTGTTAGGTATCTCTATAGAGAGATGGTAGTTAATGTTATTCAGGGTTTAGATGGGTTAGGATGTTGTTCTGGTTTTCCATGTTGAATAAAGCAGTGTGTTGAGCTCAGTAACACACATGAATATTGAATGAGTTGAGGACAAACAAAGCACCATATGACGAACATAGATAACACACACACACACACACACACACACACACACACACACACACACACACACACACACACACATACACACACACACGTCTTGATTGCAAGTTTTATGTTTCTCTGGTAATGAATTTAATCATAACGTTTCACTATAAAAGTCAGAAAAAACATCGGAAAACAGACACAGCTGAACTGGTTTGGAACAAAAGCTTCCTCAGAGAACCAGCCTAGACCACCATCACATTATCAACTAACCTCCATCACCAAGAGCTCCATCAACTAATCTCTATCACCAAGACATCCATCAACTAACCTCCACCAACTAACCTCCATCACCAAGACCTCAACCAACTTACCTCCATCAACTAACCTCCATCACCAAGACCTCCATCAACTAAACTCCATCACCAAGACCTCACCAACTAACCTCCATTACCAAGACCTCATCAACTAACCTCCATCACCAAGACCTCCACCAACTAACCTCCATCACAAGATCAAGCCGGTAGCGATGACCAAAGGTAATACACAGAATCATCATCCAGCCCGCTAGTGAGGTCATAACGACCTCTAGCCCTCTAGTGAGGTCATAACACACCCTCTAGCCCGCTAGTGAGGTCATAACAACCTCTAGCCCGCTAGTGAGGTCATAACAACCTCTAGCCCGCTAGTGAGGTCATAACAACCTCTAGCCCGCTAGTGATGTTATAGCCCGCTAGTTAGGTCATAATGACCTCTAGGCTGCTAGTGAGGTCATAACAACCTCTTGCTTGCTAGTGAGGTCATAACGACCTCGAGCCCGCTAGTGACTTCATAACGACCTCGAGCCCGCTAGTGACTTCATAACGACCTCGAGCCCGCTAGTGAGGTCATAACGACCTCTAGCCCGCTAGTGAGGTCATAATGACCTCTTGCCTGCTAGTGATGAAGAACCTCTCTGGTCTGTCAAAGTACAATATGAATCATACATCACATAGCCGCAACTTTAAGCCTTAACATTTGAGTCTTGTGAAATGTTCATTCTCAAAAAACACTTTTTGAGTTAGAGGCGACATTTACATATATTAAAATACCAGATGTAGCACATTTAAATGTATTAAAATACCAAATGGAGCACATTTACATGTATTAAAATACCAGATGTAAACCATTTACATGTCTGTGTTACTGTGTGTGTTGCTAGCAGTGATGCTAAGTGCTAGTCTCTAAGATACTGTCTCTGAGTTAGCGTGTGTGTTGTTAGCGGTGATGCTAAGTGCTAGTCTCTAAGATGCTGTTTCTGTGTTAGCGTGTGTGTTGCTAGCGATGATACTAAATGCTAGACTCTAAGATACTATTTCAGTGTTAGCATGTGTGTTTCTAGCGGTGATGCTAAGTACTAGACTCTAAGATACTGTTTCTGTGTTAGCATGTGTGTTGCTAGCGGTGATGCTTAGTGCTAGTCTCTAAGATACTGTTTCTGTGTTAGCATGTGTGTTGCTAGCGGTGATGCTAAGTGCTAGACTCTAAGATACTGTCTCTGTTTTAGCGTGTGTGTTGCTAGCGGTGATGCTAAGTGCTGGTCTCTAAGATACTGTCTCTGTGTTAGCATGTGTGTTGCTAGCGGTGATGCTAAGTGCTGGTCTCTAAGATACTGTCTCTGTGTTAGCATGTGTGTTGCTAGCGGTGATGCTAAGTGCTGGTCTCTAAGATACTGTCTCTGTGTTAGCATGTGTGTTGCTAGCGGTGATGCTAAGTGCTTGTCTCAGCCATCCTCTGATGGACTCACAGCAGCTCTTCACCATCGCTGTCAGCAGAGTCCAACACCTCCATATGCTGGCTCAAAGAATCTTCTCAGAGTTTGTAAGTAACTACCTCATAGTATATCTACCTTTTACAGCTACTCATTTGTTGGGAGTAAAACATATGCAGTACCAGTTAGTATGACAATCTAGTATTAGTTAGTATAACAATCTAGTATTAGTTAGTATAACAATCTAGTATTAGTTAGTTTAACAATCTAGTGGCTGGACAGTGAGGAGCTGGTGATCCATTTGGCAGTTTTCACCATAACTAGCTAGTAAATATACAAGACAGGGCAGTTGTCATGGGATAATAATAATAATAATAATAATAATAATACCGTAATAATAATAATAATAATAATATATACTAGACTCTGTGGGATACTGTGATGAAGTTGGTGAGGATGCTCTAGAAGTTTACCAGATGGACCTTCTTCAACCTCCTGGGGGACGCATCCTTACTAGATGCCCAACACCCACTGAAAACAGCTCCTTACTACCTTATGACTTACTACCGAGGATCGAGACACAGCTCTTGCTTTGGGAGTACAGAGATTGAATGGCCCTCAGTAGTGACCCCCGCATTCCATACTCCTCAGCTTCCCCCACAGTATCTCCAATGGGACCCGGTTATATGCCTTCTCCAAATCCACAAAGCACATGTATTGTAAATGGGCATACTCCCAGGTACCCTCCAGGATCCTTGGAGAGTGAAAAGCTGGTCCGTTGTTCCACGACCAGGACGGAACCCACATTGTTCCTCTTCAATCTGAGGTTTGACTATCTGCCGAACCCTCCTTTCCAGCACCTTGGAGTAGACTTTCCCAGAGAAGCTGAGTTATCTGATATACATCATCCTCCAGCTCTGCCTCTACCGTAGAGGTTGGGTTAGTTTGGTTTAAGAGTTCCTCAAAGTGCTCCTTCCACCACGGATCTCCTCCTCAGTTGAGGTCAGCAGTGTCCCACCCTTACTGTAAACAGCTTGGATGGAGCTTCCCCTCCTGAAGAGCCAGACAGTTTGCCAGAACCACTTGCGCCCCTTGAGGCACCAATGACCTTGAGGCCATCAGCTCTCAACCGCAGCTTCAGCAATAGAAGCTTTGAACACTTTTGAAGGGCTGGGTGATATGGCCAAAAATGTTATCACAATATGTTTTTTAATATTGATCGATATCGATAATTATCACGATATACAGTACATTTAATAATGCTCCATTTAATGTTTTAGGAATATTCTGCTTAGGACTGGGGAACCCTAAAAAAACAGAAGGTTAATTGTGATTTATATACAATTATTCTAAGAACCAATAGGTTGAGATATATACATTCAACAGAGCAAACATGGCTTAACATGAATAACATGCCTCAACAAGGCAATACCAGACAACCTTTAACACAGGCATGCAAACCAAAAGGGTGGGGGGAACAGTTGCTGTCTTTTTGTCAGCTGACCTGTGTGATCACTCTCTCTATCATCTGACGTGACCCCTAACTCTTAGGCAACTGTAACCATCTTCACCATCTGTAGGTTGAGCTGAAAAACATATGTTGAATCCGTATTGAATTACATGAGTTTAGGTGTATACAAATACAGGTACAAAACAACACTCCGGTTCAGATCAGGTAGGCCATTCATCCCCATCACACCCATCCAAGTGGAGTCCTCTGTAGGAGCCCCATGCAGGACTCCATCCAGGGTCTCCAAGAAGGCTGAATACTCTGAACTGTTGTTTGGTGCATAGAAGAAAACGACAGTCAGTTCCCCCCCCATCACCCACCCAGCCAATGCTGTGCGAAGAGGTAAGCCCCACCAGATCTAACTGGTAGCGCTTCACCTCCCACACAACAAGCTGAGGCTCCTCCCCCCCAGAGAGCTGACATTCCACGTCCCCAAAGCCTCCTGGCTATGTACGCTCTGTGGGGAGCGTACATAGTTAGTCGAGGCTCTGTGACTAACCCGACGGGCCCTCTTTGCGGGCCTGGCTCTGGAAAGGGGTCTTGGGCTTCCTCCGGGCTGTCTCTGAACCGTTCTTAGTCTGGCCCTCCCCTGAGACCAATCTGCCATGGGAGACCGACCAGGAGCCCCAAGCGCCAGACCACCCAGCTCTCAGGTTCACTGGGACACCCTCTCCACCATGGTAAAGTGATGGTTCAGTCACAAATTAGTAAGTTAGTATATGTACTTGTTAGTTATAGTTAGCATATCTACTAGTTATTGTTAGTTTATCTGCTAGTTAGTTAGTTATAGTTTCTATACTAGTTGGTTATAGGTATTATAACTGCTAGTTTGTTTGTTCTGGTTAGTTTATTAACATCAGAATAAGACAGTGCCTCTACGAGTTAGTTAATGGTTAAAGCTATAGTAACTATATACATTAAGTAGTCAATGTATATCTAGATGAATATACATGTATGTGTGTGTGTGTGTGTGTGTGTGTGTGTGTGTGGGTGTGTGTGTGTATTACAGGAGAACTCTCTGCAGAGTGAAGAACAGAGGCAGGTCAATAAAATATTTCCTCAGGATTTCTGCAATTGTGATGACATCATGAGTCCAATCGACAAGCATGAGACTCAAAGTAGTCCGGTAAGACATAACCCATCCACCTCCTAACCCATCTACCTCCTAACCCATCCACCTCCTAACCCATCTACCTACTAACCCATCTACCTCCTAACCCATCCACCTCCTAACCCATCCACCTCCTAACCCAACCACCTCCTAACCCATCCACCTCCTAACCCATCCACCTCCTAACCCATCTACCTACTAACCCATCCACCTACTAACCCATCCATCTCCTAACCCATCCACCTCCTAACCCATCCACCTACTAACCCATCCACCTCCTAACCCATCTACCTCCTAACCCATCCACCTCCTAACCCATCTACCTCCTAACCCATCCACCTCCTAACCCAACCACCTCCTAACCCATCTACCTACTAACCCATCCACCTCCTAACCCATCTACCTCCTAACCCATCTACCTCCTAACCCATCCACACACTTGGTCATCAAACATTTACATATCATTTAGATATCACCAACGTGATTGGTCAACATTGCCATGATGCTGACACAGAACAGCTGTCCAAAAGGACTGCAAATCCTGTTGTTTGAGTCTAGGTGTTGATGCTGCTCTCTATCGTTTGATTGAGTCTAGGTGTTGATGCTCTCAATTGTTTGATTGAGTCTAGGTGTTGATGCTCTCTATCGTTTGATTGAGTCTAGGTGTTGATGCTCTCTATCGTTTGATTGAGTCTAGGTGTTGAGGCTGCTTACTGTCTCCTACCGGTTGATCGAGTGCTGGGAGTTCTCTGCTCGTTCACTTTTGTCTGGTGGCTCGCTGCTCGGAAACCAAATCTCACCAAAACTCACTGAACTGAAGACTGGCATCCATCTTCTTCTGAGCAGGGTAAGCACTCAGTCAGTCAATTAGTCTTTCAGTCAGTCAGTCAGCCAGCCAGTCAGTCCCTCAGTCAGTCTCTTAGTCCCTCAGTCAGTCTCTCAGTCGGTCCCTCAGTCAGTCCCTCAGTCAGTCTCTCAGTCAGTCCCTCAGTCAGTCTCTTAGTCCCTGAGTCAGTCTCTCAGTCGGTCCCTCAGTCAGTCCCTCAGTCAGTCTCTTAGTCCCTCAGTCAGTCTCTCAGTCGGTCCCTCAGTCAGTCTCTTAGTCAGTTAGTCTCTCAGGCAGCCCCTCAGTCAGTCAGTCTCTCAGTCAGTCAGTCTCTCAGTCAGTCAAAGAGTCTCTCAGTCGGTCCCTCAGTCAGTCTCTCTCTCAGTCAGTCCCTCAGTCAGTCAGTCTCTCAGTCAGTCCTCAGTCAGTCGTCCCTCAGTCAGTCAGTCTCTCAGTCAGTCAGTCAGTCCAGTCCCTCAGTCAGTCTCTCAGTCAGTCCCTCAGTCAGTCTCTTAGTCCCTGAGTCAGTCTCTCAGTCGGTCCCTCAGTCAGTCCCTCAGTCAGTCTCTTAGTCCCTCAGTCAGTCTCTCAGTCGGTCCCTCAGTCAGTCTCTTAGTCAGTTAGTCTCTCAGGCAGCCCCTCAGTCAGTCAGTCTCTCAGTCAGTCAGTCTCTCAGTCAGTCAAAGAGTCTCTCAGTCGGTCCCTCAGTCAGTCTCTCTCTCAGTCAGTCCCTCAGTCAGTCAGTCTCTCCGTCCATCAGTCAGTCAGTCCCTCAGTCAGTCGTTCCCTCAGTCAGTCATTCCCTCAGTCAGTCAGTCTCTCAGTTTCTCAGTCAGTCGTTCCCTCAGTCAGTCTTTCCCTTAGTCAGTCATTCAGTCAGTCAGTCTCTCCCTTAGTCAGTCATTCAGTCAGTCTTTCCCTTAGTCAGTCATTCAGTCGTTCCCACAGTCAGACAGTCAGTCTCCCAGTCAGTCATTAAGTCAGTCTCTCAGTCAGTCTCTCAGTTAGTCAGTCACTCACACACTTGGTCCCTCAGTCAGTCAGTCAGTCAGTCAGTCTCTCAGTCAGTCAGTCTCTCAGTCAGTCTCTCAGTCAGTCTCTCAGTCAGTCAGTCTCTTAGTCAGTCAGTCAGTCTCTCAGTCAGTCCCTCAGTCAGTCTCTTAGTCCCTCAGTCAGTCCCTCAGTCAGTCAGTCAGTCAGTCAGTCTCTCAGTCAAAGAGTCTCTCAGTCGGTCCCTTAGTCAGTCTCTCTCTCAGTCAGTCCCTCAGTCAGTCAGTCTCTCCGTCAGTCAGTCAGTCTCTAAGTCAGTCAGTCTCTCCGTCAGTCAGTCAGTCAGTCCCTCAGTCAGTCGTTCCCTCAGTCAGTCAGTCTCTCAGTCAGTCAGTCAGTCAGTCTCTCAGTCAGTCAGTCAGTCAGTCAGTCTCTCAGTCAGTCAGTCGTTCCCTCAGTCAGTCAGTCTCTCAGTCAGTCAGTCAGTCAGTCAGTCTCTCAGTCAGTCAGTCGTTCCCTCAGTCAGTCAGTCTCTCAGTCAGTCAGTCTCTCAGTCAGTCAAAGAGTCTCTCAGTCGGTCCCTCAGTCAGTCTCTCTCTCAGTCAGTCCCTCAGTCAGTCAGTCTCTCCGTCAGTCAGTCAGTCCCTCATTCAATCATTCCCTCAGTCAGTCAGTCTCTCAGTTTCTCAGTCAGTCGTTCCCTCAGTCAGTCTTTCCCTTAGTCAGTCATTCAGTCAGTCTTTCCCTTAGTCAGTCATTCAGTCGTTCCCACAGTCAGACAGTCAGTCTCTCAGTCAGTCATTAAGTCAGTCTCTCAGTCAGTCTCTCAGTTAGTCAGTCACTCACACACTTGGTCCCTCAGTCAGTCAGTCAGTCAGTCAGTCTCTCAGTCAGTCGGTCTCTCAGTCAGTCTCTCAGTCAGTCTCTCAGTCAGTCAGTCTCTTAGTCAGTCAGTCAGTCTCTCAGTCAGTCCCTCAGTCAGTCTCTTAGTCCCTCAGTCAGTCTCTCAGTCAGTCCCTCAGTCAGTCAGTCAGTCTCTCAGTCAGTCAGTCAGTCAGTCAGTCTCTCAGTCAGTCAAAGAGTCTCTCAGTCGGTCCCTCAGTCAGTCTCTCTCTCAGTCAGTCCCTCAGTCAGTCAGTCTCTCCGTCAGTCAGTCAGTCCCTCAGTCAGTCAGTTTCTCAGTCAGTCAGTCAGTCAGTCTCTCAGTCAGTCAGTCAGTCTCTCAGTCAGTCAGTCAGTCTCTCAGTCAGTCTCTCAGTCAGTCAGTCTCTTAGTCAGTCTGTCAGTCAGTCAGTCAGTCTCTCAGTCAGTCTCTTAGTCCCTCAGTCAGTCAGTCTCCCAGTCAGTCTCTCAGTCAGTCTCTTAGTCAGTCTGTCAGTCAGTCAGTCAGTCTCTCAGTCAGTCTCTTAGTCCCTCAGTCAGTCAGTCTCTAAGTCAGTCTCTCAGTCAGTCTCTCAGTCAGTCAAACTGTCTCTCAGTCAGTCTCTCAGTCAGTCTCTCAGTCAGTCCCTGAGTGAGTCAGTCTCTCAGTCAGTCTCTCAGTCAGTCTCTAGTCAGTCAGTCAGTCAGTCTCTCAGTCTCTAAGTCAGTCTCTCAGTCCCTCAGTCAGTCAGTCTCTCAGTCAGTCCCTGATTCAGTCTCTTAGTCAGTCAGTCAAACTGTCTCTCAGTCAGTCTCTCAGTCAATCTCTCAGTCTCTAAGTCAGTCTCTCAGTCAGTCTCTCAGTCAGTCTCTCAGTCAGTCAGTCAGTCAGTCTCTCAGTCAGTCTCTCAGTCTCTAAGTCAGTATCTCAGTCTCTCAGTCAGTCTCTCAGTCAGTCTCTCAGTCAGTCTCTCAGTCAGTCAGTCTCTCAGTCAGTCTCTAAGTCAGTCAGTCTCTCAGTCAGTCTCTAAGTCAGTCTCTCAGTCCCTCAGTCAGTCAGTCTCTAAGTCAGTCCCTCAGTCAGTCAGTCAGTCAGTCAGTCTCTCAGTCAGTCTCTCAGTCTCTAAGTCAGTATCTCAGTCCCTCAGTCAGTCTCAGTCAGTCTCTAAGTCAGTCTCTCAGTCAGTCTCTAAGTCAGTCAGTCTCTGAGTCAGTCTCTCAGTCAGTCAGTCTCTCAGTCAGTCTCTAAGTCAGTCAGTCTCTCAGTCAGTCTCTAAGTCAGTCTCTCAGTCCCTCAGTCAGTCAGTCAGTCTCTAAGTCAGTCCCTCAGTCAGTCAGTCAGTCAGTCAGTCAGTCTCTAAGTCAGTCTCTCAGTCAGTCAGTCTCTCAGTCCCTCAGTCAGTCAGACTCTCAGTCCCTCAGTCAGTCAGACTCTCAGTCCCTCAGTCAGTCAGTCAGTCAGACTCTCAGACAGTCAGTCAGTCAGACTCTGTCAGTCTCTCAGTCCCTCAGTCAGTCAGTCAGTCAGACTCTCAGTCAGTCTCTCAGTCAGTCCCTGATTCAGTCAGTCAGTCTCTTAGTCAGTCAGTCAGTCTCTCAGTCAGTCTCTAAGTCAGTCTCTCAGTCCCTCAGTCAGTCAGTCAGTCTCTAAGTCAGTCTCTCAGTCAGTCAGTCTCTCAGTCCCTCAGTCAGTCAGTCTCTAAGTCAGTCTCTCAGTCCCTCAGTCAGTCAGTCAGTCAGTCAGTCTCTAAGTCAGTCTCTCAGTCCCTCAGTCAGTCAGTCTCTAAGTCAGTCTCTCAGTCCCTCAGTCAGTCAATCAGTCAGTCAGTCAGTCTCTAAGTCAGTCTCTCAGTCAGTCTCTCAGTCAGTCAGTCTCTCAGTCCCTCAGTCAGTCAGTCAGACTCTCAGTCCCTCAGTCAGTCAGTCAGTCAGTCAGACTCTCAGTCAGTCAGACAGTCAGTCAGACTCTGTCAGTCTCTCAGTCTCTCAGTCCCTCAGTCAGTCAGACTCTCAGTCAGTCCCTGATTCAGTCAGTCAGTCTCTTAGTCAGTCAGTCAAGTTCCTCAGTCAGTCAGTGATTGGTTTGTGTGGTGTTTCAGATCAGTGAACCAGCAGCTGAGCTGATGTCTCCGTATGGAGGATTCTACCAGAGTGTTGACGGATCCCTGAGAAGGAGTTACGAGCTGCTAGCCTGCTTCAAGAAGGACATGCATAAGGTATATAATATACTAAGATACTATAATATACTATCGAGTACTAATATATTATATAATACTAAAGTACACTAATATAGTACTAATATTGTACTAATAGTATTATTAGTGATAATATATATCACTAATATAGTATCATAGTAATATATAATAGTAATATAGTATAGGGGACACTATATATATTAGTATAGTAATATATAATACATTAATATATAATATACCTAATGAAACAATATGTAAAATAAAAAATACTATTTTATATATATTACTATAAAATATATACAATTATGTATATATACCAATATATAATGTTAAACAGTGCCCTCCTGTGGCGAAATGAGGCAACGTCCTGGAATATGGAGCGTTCTCTGTGAGAACATGCGTTCTCTTGGAGAACATGCGTTCTCTGTGAGAACAACATGGGGAGATTCATTGGAACACAGGATAATATTACAATTAATATCCTACATCATTGGAGGGCTGTCCTTTTCACCCAGAGTTTTGCATCTGGTTATAACACCGACACATTTCCATACAAAAACGATTATATACCATCTGATTTAAGTGTCAAAATGTAATTTACTGGTTAAAATAAACAAATATAATGTAACAGTCCAAATTAAATTAACATCTTATTAAATCGAATGTAATTGTACACAACTTATCAAATGTAATTCAACATTATACATCGAATGTAATCGAATTTAATCTAATTAAATCAAATGTTACAGTCCACTAAATAATATATTTCATGTAACAGTTGAATAACAGTTCTATGTGAGACAGTACTAATACACTGTTATATTTCATACAACATACTGCAACAATAGTTTAAACTAAAGTTAAACTTAGACATGTTGATACACACAGTTCTAACTTTAACGCCTCTCTGATGAGATGTTGATACACACAGTTCTAACGTTAACGTCTCTGATGACATGTTGATACACACAGTTCTAACTTTAACGCCTCTCTGATGACATGTTGATACACAGTTCTAACGTTAACGTCTCTGATGACATGTTGATACACACAGTTCTAACGTTAACGTCTCTCTGATGACATGTTGATACACACAGTTCTAACTTTAACGCCTCTCTGATGACATGTTGATACACACAGTTCTAACTTTAACGCCTCTCTGATGACATGTTGATACACAGTTCTAACGTTAACGTCTCTGATGACATGTTGATACACACAATTCTAACGTTAACGTCTCTCTGATGACATGTTGATACACAGTTCTAACGTTAACGTCTCTGATGACATGTTGATACACACAATTCTAACGTTAACGTCTCTCTGATGACATGTTGATACACACAGTTCTAACGTTAACGTCTCTGATGACATGTTGATACAAAGTTCTAACGTTAACGTCTCTGATGACATGTTGATACAAAGTTCTAACGTTAACACCTCTCTGATGACATGTTGATACACACAGTGCTAACGTTAACGTCTCTGACGACATGTTGATACACAGTTCTAACGTTAACGTCTCTCTAATGATATGTTGATACACACAATTCTAACGTTAACGTCTCTGATGACATGTTGATACACAGTTCTAACGTTAACGTCTCTGATGACATGTTGATACACACAGTTCTAACGTTAACGTCTCTCTGATGATATGTTGATACACACAGTTCTAACGTTAACGCCTCTCTGATGACATGTTGATACACACAGTTCTAACTTTAACGCCTCTCTGATGACATGTTGATACACAGTTCTAACGTTAACGTCTCTGATGACATGTTGATACACACAGTTCTAACGTTAACGTCTCTGATGACATGTTGATACAAAGTTCTAACGTTAACGTCTCTGATGACATGTTGATACACAGTTCTGACGTTAACGTCTCTGATGACATGTTGATACAAAGTTCTAATGTTAACGCCTCTCTGATGACATGTTGATACACACAGTGCTAACGTTAACGTCTCTGACGACATGTTGATACACACAGTTCTAACGTTAACGTCTCTGACGACATGTTGATACACAGTTCTAACGTTAACGTCTCTCTAATGATATGTTGATACACACAGTTCTAACGTTAACGTCTCTGATGACATGTTGATACACACAGTTCTAACGTTAACGTCTCTGATGAGATGTTGATACACACAGTTCTAACGTTAACGTCTCTGACGACATGTTGATACACACAGTTCTAACGTTAACGTCTCTGATGAGATGTTGATACACACAGTTCTAACGTTAACGTCTCTGACGACATGTTGATACACAGTTCTAACGTTAACGTCTCTCTAATGACATGTTGATACACACAGTTCTAACGTTAACATCTCTGATGACATGTTGATACACAGTTCTAACGTTAACGTCTCTCTAATGATATGTTGATACACAGTTCTAACGTTAACGTCTCTCTAATGAGATGTTGATACACACAGTTCTAACGCTAACGTCTCTGATGACATGTTGATACACATGATGTCTGATGGTTGATGATAATGAAGCTTTACCTCCATCACAGGTGGAGACTTACCTGACTGTCGCCAAGTGTAGACTCTTCCCTGAGGACAACTGCACCCGCTAGCTACACATCCTCCCTTAGCTACACCTCCTCCCTTAGCTACAACTCCTTTAGCTACACCTGCTGCCCACCTCCTCTCCCTAGCTACACCGCCTGCTGGAGCTTCACCTCCCCCACTAGCTACACAGCCTGCTGGAACTACACCTCCTCCTGTCCACCTCCTTTCCTCTAGCTACACCTCCTGCTGTAGCTACTTTCTCTAGCCACAGCTCTCCCTAGCTAAACCTCCTCCTGTCAACCTTCTCTCCTCTAGCGACACATCTGTAGCTACGCCTCTCCCTAGCTAAACCCTTTCCTGTAGCTGCACCTCCTCATCCCCACCTCCTCTCCTGTAGTTGCAACTCCTCACCTGTAGTTGCATCTGCTCATCTACATCTCCTCTCCTGTAGCTCCTCCCCTCCTGTAGCTCCTCCCCTCCTGCTCCCCAGTGGTTCTCCTTTTTGCTCTGCAGAAAGTGGGAGTGGCTACAGAAAAATTCACAAGAGCATTCTGGGTGGTTGAATTAGTACTAGTAGTTATCATACAATTGCAAGTAGTACTACAGTTGTAGTAATAAACTAGTAACTCATAATCAAGTACTAGCAGTAATCATACAATAAGTACTACAATGGTGGTAATAAACTAGTAATTCATAATAGATTCTTGATTTTCTTGAACTACCAATAAACATTCATCCCAGTATCAGTTTGCTGTGTTTTCTGTATCATATTATATTTATCATGTATCATATCATATATATCATGTATCACACCATATATATCATGTATCATATCATATACATCATGTATCACATCATATATATCATATCATATACATCATGTATCACATCATATATATCATATCATATATATCATGTATCACATCATATATCATGTATCATATCATATATATCATGTATCACATCATGTATATCATATAATATATATCATGTATCACATCATATATATATCATGTATCACATCATATATATATCATGTATCACATCATATATATATATTGTTTCACATCATATATATCATATCATATATATCATGTATCACATCATATATATCATGTATCATACCATATATATATATCATGTATCATATATATATCTTGTATCAAATTATTTATCATCATATGTATCAAATCATACATCACATATACATCCTATTATACAACATATATAACATGTATCATATATATATCATATATAACATAACGTATCATATCGTATATCATGTATACTATTATATATCATCATATATAACTTGTATATCATATATAATGTATCATATATTATATATATCATGTATCATATATCATAGATCATGTATGATATATAACCCTAACCCAACAGCTGTAGAAGTCCGAAGAGTTCCCACTTCGTCCGTTCTGCCAACAGATCCGTTACCTCTCCTAAAGAGAGCAGTCATTTGTTGGGAGTCAGGCTTGACTCCCTCACTTGAGAACACCTTGAGAACCCGTAAGAACATTAGAACTTCATGATGCCTAAGAACTCCTTGCTAACCCTTAATAATCCAGTCGAGTCCCCGCCCCCCAGGAACATGATTGGTCATGTTTTCATTATAACTCTTTATAACACTTTAATAACACCCTGATAACCCTTAATAAAAACTGATATCCCTCAACACCTTGATAACCCTTCATAACACATGATATCCCTTAGGCCTTAATAATGCCTGGATGACCCCTAGATAAGCCTTAATAACACATTTATTACCCATAAGACCTTCATTACCCCTATTAACATGTATTACCCTTAACACCTTGATAACACCGATTGCCATTAATAACATTAGAAGTACATGATGCTAAATAACTCCTTGCTAACCCTTAATACCACCTTGCTAACCATTATTACCACCTTGATATCCCTCAATAACATTAAAATAACATGATGCTTAACGCCTTGATAACACCTTGATAACCCTTAAGACCACCTTGATATCATTTTTATAATAACGCCTTGATAACCCTCTATAACAAATAGTTTTACATTGCAGGTTTTTATCGCTTTAAGTATATTTCAAATGTGTATGTTTACGTTTATTTCAAATGTGATGTGTTGTATACAATGGGGGTAAGAGTTACTTGGGACCAATTTCACATGACTTTATTTAAATGATAAAGAAAATATAAAAGATGTTGGACAGCAGTAAAAGAGGCGGAGCTTAAGGATGAAACAGGAATAGCAGCAGTCTGTCTTTCTGGTTCAGCCAATCACATCGCATGAGGAGTGCAGAGGTTGGGGTCAAACGCAGGTAAAATGAGTCAGGGCCAATGACATCATACTGTAGGCCCTGCTACTTCCTGTTAGAATGTTGACTCACCCGTTTCCAGGCAACAGACAGGAAGCAACACGTTAAGCTACTGCAGTGGTTGTGGGCTTAAGGGCGGGGCTAGAGGTTGGATGAGAGCTTAAGGGCGGGGCTAGGGGGTGGTCGAGGGCCAGGGGCAGGGCTAGGGGGTGGTTGAGGGCCAGGGGGCGGGGCTAGGGGGTGGTTGAGGGCCAGGGGGCAGGGCTAGAGGACATCATCACTTTCCGCTGTGTGTAATTGGCTGTCATCTGCATCCGTCATACTGCTCTCTTCCACGTCTGCTGCTGACACACAGGAAGCAACATTAAAGCACTTCCTCCTGTTGTACAAAGTAAGAGCTCTGACAGTACATGGAAGGAACAGACGGTTCACTAGTACATGGAAGGAACAGACGGATCACTAGTACATGGAAGGAACAGACGGATCACTAGTACATGGAAGGAACAGACGGATCACTAGTACATGGAAGGTACAGACGGTTCACTAGTACATGGAAGGTACAGACGGTTCACTAGTACAAACTGTTCACTAGTACATGGAAGGTACAAACTTCACTAGTACATGGAAGGTACAGACGGTTCACTAGTACAAACTGTTCACTAGTACATGGAAGGTACAAACTGTTCACTAGTACATGGAAGGTACAAACTGTTCACTAGTACATGGAAGGTACAGACGGTTCACTAGTACAACTGTCACTAGTACATGGAAGGTACAAACTTCACTAGTACATGGAAGGTACAGACGGTTCACTAGTACAAACTGTTCACTAGTACATGGAAGGTACAAACTTACTAGTACATGGAAGGTACAAACTGTTCACTAGTACATGGAAGGTACAGACGGTTCACTAGTACAAACTGTTCACTAGTACATGGAAGGTACAAACTTCACTAGTACATGGAAGGTACAGACGGTTCACTAGTACAAACTGTTCACTAGTACATGGAAGGTACAACTTCACTAGTACATGGAAGGTACAGACGGTTCACTAGTACAAACTGTTCACTAGTACATGGAAGGTACACGTGTCCCACTGAACATCCTTGAGGTTGAAGTCTCTGACCATAAGGCTGCGCCACTATCAGTGCCAACGAGAGGGTCAGGAAGTGCCACAGCCTTCACAATCTGGACACTTCCACCATCTGATTCCAGCTCATGATCTACCTCTGCAATACCACCCTGAACCGCAACACTCCGAGAGTAGATATGAAGTAGATATAGTAAATATAAAGGCTTAACTATTGATAACATATTAAGGGGTAACCCTTGAGAGGTTAACTCTTGAGCAGATATTAAGGGTAACCCTCAAGAGGTTAACTCTTGAGCAGATATTAAGGGGTAACCCTCAAGAGGTTAACTCTTGAGCAGATATTAAGGGGTAACCCTCAAGAGGTTAACTCTTGATAACATATTAAGGGGTAACCCTTGAGAGGTTAACTCTTGAGCAGATAAGGGGTAACCCTCAAGAGGTTAACTATTGATAACATATTAAGGTGTAACTCTTGAGCAGATATAAAGGAGTAACTCTAATTTAGATATAAAGGCTTGACTTGATTAGGGGTGGCAGTAGCTCAGTCTGTTGGGACTGGGTTGGGAAAAGGAGGGTCACCGGTTCAAGTCCCCTCCTGGGCTCTGCCGAGGTGCCCTTGAGCAAGGCACCAGACCCCTACCCTGCTCCCCGGGCAGCTGTATATACAATAGCTCCAAACAGCTCCTAATACTAGGATGGGTTAAATGCAAACTCATTTCACTGTGTGTGTACATGTGACCAATAGAGGATTCAGATATAAAGGGGTAACTCTTGATTACATATAAAAAGGTTCCTACCAGAGTCGTATAAAAAGTCCTCAGGGACTGGCTCTTCGTCTTCAGGAAGATAGCGCTTGTCAATGGCTTCTTTGATCTGGTTGTTTGCTCCTTTGGGGTCCAGATCCATGGCCCAGCTGAAGTTCATCAGAGCCAGATGGGTCTGACCCAACTTCTTATAGACCTACAGAGATATTGTGGATCACATAGTGGCTTTAGTGGTATTCACTTTTGGCATTCCATTGTTTTAATATGTAATGTAATGTTCTTACCTTTCCTATGAGGAAATACACTAGAGACTCTTTAGGAACGATCTGCTTCAGCTCCTCCAGCTCCTGGAGAGCCGCCTTGAGACACAACAGTGACTACCATTAGAGATACGATCATCACAGACAAAAAGATACCAATAATAAGAGATATCATTATCACCAGACAATAGAAGAGATATTGTTATAATATTTAGAGCATTTTATTAGATATTTGAGAAATCTGGGAACTAAATAGTTACCAAGAAATGTCTTTAATGTGATTGTAAAGGTGTATATTCAAATGTTGAAATTCAACTCCCACGGGAAACCTCTTAAACTGCTCAAAGTTGGGGTACCCGTAACAGATTCCCACCACCACCCCCTTCCCGCTGCTGGGTACATTCCAATTCATTTAGCTATTTTTTTATTTTTATTAAATTTGCTTTCCATTAGTTAATCTTTTTTTATATTTGCAATGGTAAATAGGCTTCATTATTGTTCAGCGGTAGTTGTTGTAGATGGTTGGCATTCAAAGTAAGGAAGTTTAGAGTTAGATTAGTACCAGACATGATGGCTTCTCTACATGGTGAGGTGGGAACAAGGTCAGACTTGGCAGGAGTTTGCCAACTACAGTATTTGCCATTTGCAACCACTACAATGGAATGCTTACTCCCTCCCACAGTATGAAATTATACACTATAACACTATAAGAATACTATAAAAGTGATTGATGGATCATATGTACATATGTTATATTGTGCAAAAGGCATTTAAAAGCATTTTCAAGTGCCAGTAGTGCAGAAGCATCATGAATACAGTGCAGGGCAGAACAGTGCAGTAACTGTAATGAATAGGAGTCTAGAAAGTCCAGCAAAGTATGACCGTGTAATGTTTATGACAATGTTATGATAGCGGCAGCACTCCTAGCAGTTCAGTAGGCGCACTGCCTGGGGATAAACAACGTCCTTGAACCTGGTGCTGGTGCTGACAGTGCTTCATGATGGACATGGCCTTCTTCCTACATCTGGTCCTAAAGATCTCCTTAATGCATGGAAGTGCACATCTGATGATCTTTTCTGCCGTCCTCACGACCCTCTGGATGTCTTTCTTGTCCTGTGCAGTGGTGTCTCCGTACCACACGGTGACGCCACCCGTCAGGACGCTCTCTACGGGGCCAGAGGCACCGCAGGGCAAAGAGGCGCCAGTGGGCCTTCTTCAGCATGACCTCCTTTTTGCGGGTCCACGGCAGGTCGTCGGAAATCTGTAGTATTTCTAGAAAACGGAAGCAGCTGACGACTTCCACTAGTGCCCCGTCCAGGCTGATGGTGGAGTGGCCCCGGTGGCTCCTGAAGTCAACGATGAGCTCCTTAGTCTTGCTGACATTCAGTGCAAGGCTGTTGTCCTTGTCAAGTCAAGTCTATTGTCACTTCACAGTTTACACAAGTGTTTACAGTTTACAAGTATAAGCAATGAGTGAAAATCTTATGTGCAATACCAGACGACAGACAGCAGTTATAAAAAACAGAATAGGATAAAAAGTAAAAAACTGTATAAGATAAATATATAAAAATGCAATATATTAAATGCAATATGTCAGAACTGTTGCACCGTGTCAGCCGGACTACCTCATCTCTGTACTCTGTTACCTAAGCTACGTGCAGTGTATTGGCCGTCGCTCTCAGAAGATCATTTTAACTTTGATGGCTATAGCAGCTCACCAAAAGATCATGACCACATCCGGCGTACCAAGAAGTCATGCTGTGACCTCCAGATTCAACAAGATATGATACACTGGACACAGAGCAAAGTTCTTGGACAACACTCATAACAAGAGTGAGCTAATCATCCTCCTCTCTTCAACCTTCCGAACACTTTGCATCACCTTGGAGCAGAGTGACAATGATGCTGACACTTCGATTGTCAGAGAGGGATTGTCTGCTGCTACAGATGACTGTTGAGGTCAGTACAATTTGTGTCGGTATTTTGCTTTCATTAGCTATGATAACTTTAAAGAGTATTCACATTGTACAAAAAGTTTGACTATTTTTTATCTGTTTTTGCACAGTTCAACATGCTTTGCATATCCTGTTCTATTTTCAGGTGCGGTCAGAAGATGCAGAGCAGGCTTTGAAAGGGGGAACACTGAGCACACCAACAAATTGAACATTCCCCCATGCCTCGTTTCCAAGGTTCTTTGTGTTTCGACAGCCAAAGAACTGGTTCCAGAGTGGCACCAACTCTTTGCTGGGCTAGCAGCACGAATCGACTGCATCAGGTGCTGGGGGCGGGGCATATCGTGACCAACAGACAAAATTAAAACTTTGTGACCACCATTAAAAAAAAAAAATCCAGATTCACTGAAGGCGACGCAGTCCGTGGAGAAAACAAACTGCCTCCTTGCATTGTGGTCCTCGACAGAAGTTCAGAATTAACTCGAGGAGCTTCAAGAACAAAACCGCTATTTGACAAACTACAGCGCAAGATGGCTTCAGTGAGGTACGACAGAACCATTGAGCAAATCAATAACAAACTGGATGATACGCTGCTGCAGTTACACTGATCCTGGTAAGTTTTACTTTTAAAATGCTTCCGTGTTGCCAACCAGCTAAGCATTTCTAAGCTGTTTAGCGAGCTACTCATTTCTCACATCAATGTTATGTTCGTATCATCAGAAATTACTAGCTATGATTGCTAGGCTTCTGTTGGCTGCTAGCACAGCCTTGGTAACAATAGCCAACGTTAGGATGCTACTTTCTAAAAAACAGTGAAGTGTAGTGGAGACATCTTGTTTTTGGAGTTGTCTGCCCTCGACGATGTCGATGTGGAGCTACCGCCACCACTGGGCTGCAGCTCGCCCGCACTGTCTCTCAGCAAGTTGGCGCTAGCTTTGCTGGGAAAGCAGAGACATACCCAGACGTAAACAGTGATGTAATGAGGGTGAAGGCAGTGTCGGCAGCTGGCCCAGACGGAGTTCCATCCCGTGTCTTCAAGACCTGCGCTGACCTGTGTTCACGGACATCTACAGCGCATCACGGCAACAGTCTGTCGTCCCAGCGTGCTTCAAAGAGACAACCATTGTGCCTTTACCAAAAAAGACCAAGGTAACAAGCCTCAATGATTATTGTCCAGTAGACCCACTTCAGTTTGCATACAGACCAAACAGGTCTGTAGATGACGCCATCTCCCTGGCACACAGCCCTAGACCACCTAGACAGGAGGGACACCTACAGACTGCCGTTCATTGACTACAGCTCGGCGTTCAACACCATTGTTCCCTCCAAGCTGGTCCTGAAACTGAGTGACCTAGGTCTAGGAGACCCCATATGTAACTGGATTATGTACTTCCTTGCGGGAACAAAAAAGTTTGTCGACGACACCACAGTCATCGGCCTGATAAGCGTTGACGAGTACAGAGATGAGGTAGTCCAGCTGACACAATGGTGCAAGGACAACAGCTTCGCACTGAAACTCAGCAGGAGCTCTTCAGGAGCCACTGGGGCACCCACTCAACCATCAGCCTGGAGGGGACACCGGTGGAAGTAGTCAGCTGCTTCCGTTTCCTAGGGCTACAGATCTCCGATGACCTGGTGTGGACCCGCAACACGGAGGTCATGCTGAAGAAGGGCACACCAGCGCCTCTATGCCGTGCGGTGCCTCAGGAAAAGCGGATAGGCCAAAGGTGGCTAGTGAACTTTTACCGTGGCTCGGTAAAGAGTGTCCTGAACAGTGACGTCACTGTTCGGTACGGCAACACCACTACACAGGACAAGAAAGACATCCAGAGGGTCTTGAGGATGGCAGAAAAGATTGTCGGGTGTGCACTTCCATGCATCGAGGAGATCTGTAGGACCAGATGTCGGAAGAAGACCATCTCCATCATTTAGGACAGCAACCACCCTGGGCACCATCTCTTCTCCCCCCCTATGGTCCAGTCGCCGGTTCCGCAGCATCCGTACAAGGACTACCAGGTTCAAGGACAGTTTTTTTTTATCCACAGGCAGTGACCTACTGAACTGCTAGGAGTGCTGCCACTATCATAACATTGTCATACTTTGCTGGACTTTCTGGACTCTTGTGTATAGTAATTTTATAGAAGGTTCAGAAATTCATACTTGGGCTGGAATTCCATTAAGCATTCCATTGTACTCTAGACAAAGACTGTCTCTCCCTCTAGACATAGAGACTGTCTCTCTCTAGACATGGAGACCGTCTCTCTCTAGACATGGAGACCATCTCTCTCTCTAGACATGGAGACCGTCTCTCTAGTTATCTTGTAGAGGCAGTTACCTTGTACTTGTTATAGGTTAAGAGAATAGAGGCAGTTACCTTGTACTTGTCATTAGCAAAGAGAATGGAGGCTCGGTGAAACTTGCAGAGTGGATTCTTGGGGTCGATGCCGATGGCTTTGTTGAGCGTCTCCAGAGCGTTGTCCGACTTCTTCAGAGCATGTTGGACCTTGACACCAAGTTACACCTTCAGTGTTACAACTACCACCTACATTCAGTGTGACAACTTCACCCTCCCTTCAGTGTTACAACTACACCCTCCCTTCAGTGTGAAAACTACACCTTCCCTTCAGTGTTACAACTACCACCTCCCTTCAGTGTGAAAACTACACCCTCCCTTCAGTGTTACAACTACACCCTCCCTTCAGTGTTACAACTACACCCTCCCTTCAGTGTTACAACTACCACATCCCTTCAGTGTTACAACTACACCCTCCCTTCAGTGTTAAAACTACACCCTCCCTTCAGTGTTACAACTACCACCTCCCTTCAGTGTGAAAACTACACCCTCCCTTCAGTGTTACAACTACACCCTCCCTTCAGTGTTACAACTACACCCTCCCTTCAGTGTTACAACTAGAAACCTAGCCCTTCAGAGTGTAGCATGGGGATGTAACATGGTAACGTATCATGATAATGTAGCATGGTGAATGGTTATGTAGCATGCTGATTTAGCATGTAGAACCGTAATATCTATATCTATATCTATATATACGTATATATATCTATATAATATAGCATGCCAACGTACCACTGCAACGTGACACAGCATCACTGAGCTCTGGGGGTTGATGCTCAGGGCCTTCTTGAAGTGCATCTCAGCCAGACTGAACTTCTCCTGCTTGTAGTAAATCATCCCCAGCCCGTACCTGTCAATAAATCAACATACCGTCAATCGCCACACCCAGCCCATACCGTCAATCAATCAACACGGTCAATCACCACACCCAGCCCATACCGGTCAATCAATCAACACACTGTCAATCACCACACCCAGCCCGTACCAGTCAATCAATCAACACACCGTCAATCAGCACACCCAGCCCGTACCTGTCAATCAACACACTGTCACTCTCACTCACTATAATCAATATAAGACCCTGATAGAGACATGGTAGAGTGAGGTACCATGCGTTGTAGTGTCTGTTGTTCACTCTGATTGCGTTCCTGAAGCAGGCGAGTGCTCGGTCCAGTTCTTCAGTCAATGCAAACTCATGACCCAGCAGAGTGTAGGCATAGGCAAACCCTGGATCCACCTACAGACACACACACATAACATAACTCATCCAAAACCAACAGGTAGTCTCACAGACCCATCAATACAGTCAACAGGTAGTCTCACAGACCTATCAATACAGTCAACAGGTAGTCTCACAGACCTATCAATACAGTCAACAAGTAGTCTCACAGACCTATTAATACAGTCAACAGGTAGTCTCACAGACCTATCAATAGTCAACAGGTAGTCTCACAGACCTATCAATACAGTCAACAGGTAGTCTCACAGACCTATTAATACAGTCAACAGGTAGTCTCACAGACTTATCAATACAGTCAACAGGTAGTCTCACAGACCTATCAATACAGTCAACAGGTAGTCTCACAGACCTATTAATACAGTCAACAGGTAGTCTCACAGACCTATAAATACGGTCAACAGCCATAATGTATGTACAAATATTTTTGTATTTAGATGCACCTAACTGCAGGTAAAGCCTACCTAAAAAAATAAACAGTCTTGTTGAATACCACTGCTGCCGTAGCAAAAGTACCTGGATGGTTACCGTAGCAACAGTACCTGAATGGTTACCGTAGCAGTAGTACCTGAATTGTTAGCGTAGTAACATTACATGGATGGTTACCGTAAAAACAGTACCTGGATGGTTACCGTAGAAACAGTACCTGGATGGTTACTGTAGAAACAGTACCTGGATGGTTACCGTAGAAACAGTACCTGGATGGTTACCGTAGAAACATTACCTGGATGGTTACCGTAGAAACAGTACCTGGATGGTTGCCGTAGAAACAGTACCTGGATGGTTACCGTAGAAACAGTACCTGGATGGTTACCGTAGAAACAGTACCTGGATGGTTACCGTAGAAACAGTACCTGGATGGCACGTTGGAAGAACTTGATAGCGATGTCGTGCTCCTGCTGAAGACTGAAACAGTTCCCCGCTACGCACCACGTCTAAAGAGACAGACAGGTACCATCAGACAGACAGGAACCATCAGACAGACATACAGTAACCATCAGACTGAAACCGTTTTCCGCTACGCACCACCTCTACAGAGAGACGGGTACCATCAGACAGATTCGATAGGTGAATGGTTGGTTGTGAGGGGTGGTTATTAACAGGGTGAGGGGTGGTTATTAACAGGGTGATTATATTATATTTCTGCAATGTATTTCAGAATAGTTACTTTTATTGCTCTGAATAGTAATTATATATAAAATACTACACAATATATTTAACTTTAAATGGAAGACCCCCCGCACCCACCATGTGATTGTAATCGGTATCAGCAGATTCTGATTCCGGTGATCGGCCCCAAAAACCCTGATCGGAGCCTCCCTAGCCACTACGCACCACGTCTACAGAGACAGACGGGTACCATCCCACAGACAGGTACCATCCCACAGACAGGTACCATCCCACAGACCGGTACCATCAGAAACAGTTCCCTGCTACGCACCACGTCTACAGAGACAGACTAGTACAGTCAAACAAACAAGTACCCTCAGACAGACAGGTACCGTCAGACAGACTGGTACCGTCAGACTGAAATACTTCCCTACTACACACCACGCCTACAGAGACCGACAGGTACCATCAGACAGACAAGTAACATCAGGTAGAAAGGCATCAGATAGACGGGTACCATCAGATTGAAACACTTCCTCACTACACACACCTACAGAGACAGACGGGTACCATCGTAGAGAAAAAAAAACATTAATTGGAAATAGTTGGTATAATAAGACAGACACCATAGACAGACAGGTGGCATCAGTCAGGTATTTAGTCAGGTCTTAAGGGTTAGTACCGGAGGACAGAGTCGGTCCATATCGGTCAGGTCTTAAGGGTTAGTACCTGAGGACAGAGTCGGTCCATATCAGTCAGGTCTTAAGGGTTAGTACCCGAGGACAGAGTCGGTCCATATCAGTCAGGTCTTAAGGGTTAATACCTGAGGACAGAGCCGGTCCATATCAGTCAGGTCTTTGGACAGGGCGGACAGCGCTACGTCCTTCTGGAGATGCCACAGGGTGGTTGAGTAGATCTCCATCCCCTCCACCCGATAGGCCTCGATGCGGCGAACCTCACCGAAAACACGCTCCGCCTACACACAAACACACACACACACACACACAAGACTATAGTGCTCTCTGGTCGGACCATTGTGCTATACTTCAGGCTATATCTTGAAGGATCCACATAAAGCACTATCTTGTTTACCTGTGTGTAGTCAGCCAGTTCAAAGTAGGCCCGTCCGATGTGTGTGAGGACCCAGCCGGTGTTGTAGTGGTGAGCCGGGACAGAGGACAGGATACTGATGGCATCTTGACAGTTATAGCAACACAGGGCCTGGTAGCCTCTTCCTAGCTCCCTCAGCATGGACAGAACCATATCTACACAGAACATAGACATTAGACATACATTATCTACAGTTACACCTTGCTAGTACCGGTTAGTGTCATACATTCAACAACTTTCTGGAAAGTTCCTCAGTTACTGCTCATCCACGATGTTGACATGACGACATCGCTCCGTACCTGAATAGTACATCAGGTATACAGCTCTCTGGAGGCTGATGTTCTGGTATCCAGGTGTATTCAGGTTATGGTTAATACAGTAACTAGTATAGTACCTGTAACAGCTCTCTGGAGGCTGATGTTCTGGTATCCAGGTGTATTCAGGTTATGGTTACTACAGTAACTAGTATAGTACCTATAACAGCTCTCTGGAGGCTGATGTGCCATTTGATGTCATTTAGCAGACCGTTTATCCAAAGCGACTTACAATAGTGTGTTTCAACAAAGGAAGGTAAGAGAACAACTAGTCACCAGAAGTCAAAAGTGCATTTCATTTCTAACAAGTCTCCAAAAACTGAGCCAGTGCTCAGGTAAAGGTATAATATGTTCAGGTAATGTACAATAAGGTAAAAGTACAATAAGTTGGCAAACAATAGAACAACATATACTACTTAGACAATCTACTTAGTAAGCTAGTAAAAAGTAGTAAGAGAACAAGCTAGGAGGATGGATCCAGGTAGTGTTTCCTGAAGAGATGCAGCTGAAGATGAGCAGAGACTCTGCAGTCCTGAGATCCGTGGGAATTTCATTCCAGCAGGTCAGGTTATTGTTACTACAGGAACTTGTATTACAATTATTTTCACAGTACAGTCCTTGTGCTGTGCAATGACAATACATTTGAATCTAATCAAATCTAGTATAGTACCCGTCACCGCTCTCTGGAGGCTGATGTTCTGGTATCCAGGTGTAGTCAGGCCCTTGTTGTCATTCATGGATGAGTCCAGTTTCAAGATGTCCAGACTCTCATTGAGGTTGCTGTTTGACGTCTTGGCCGTTTTACATTTAGTCTTCCGGTTAGGAATCTTGGTTGGAAACTTCATCTTCAGCTTCTTGCTGTTCTCCTAAAGATAAGAAGGACCTTGATGAAGTGGAAGCTGCTTCATGACGTTTCTCATTCATTGTGATACGCGTTTACATTTAAATGGTAAACTACAGACAAAACTCATTTCACAGCCACCTCACAATTTACTCTATACTTGTTAACAATTCCCTTTTATAAGTTAGGGTTAGTCTATTACAGGGTGAGGGTTTGTTCTAAACAGGGTGAGGGTTGGTTATTAACAGGGTGAGGGTTGGTTATTAACAGGGTGAGGGTTGGTTATTAACAGGGTGAGGGTTGGTTATTAACAGGGTGAGGGTTGGTTATTAACAGGGTGAGGGTTGGTTATTAACAGGGTGAGGGTTGGTTATTAACAGGGTGAGGGTTGGTTATTAACAGGGTGAGGGTTGGTTATTAACAGGGTGAGGGTTGGTTATTAACAGGGTGAGGGTTGGTTATTAACAGGGTGAGGGTTGGTTATTAACAGGGTGAGGGTTGGTTATTAACAGGGTGAGGGTTGGTTATTAACAGGGTGAGGGTTGGTTATTAACAGGGTGAGGGTTGGTTATTAACAGGGTGAGGGTTGGTTATTAACAGGGTGAGGGTTGGTTATTAACAGGGTGAGGGTTGGTTATTAACAGGGTGAGGGTTGGTTATTAACAGGGTGAGGGTTGGTTATTAACAGGGTGAGGGTTGGTTATTAACAGGGTGAGGGTTGGTTATTAACAGGGTGAGGGTTGGTTATTAACAGGGTGAGGGTTGGTTATTAACAGGGTGAGGGTTGGTTATTAACAGGGTGAGGGTTGGTTATTAACAGGGTGAGGGTTGGTTATTAACAGGGTGAGGGTTGGTTATTAACAGGGTGAGGGTTGGTTATTAACAGGGTGAGGGTTGGTTATTAACAGGGTGAGGGTTGGTTATTAACAGGGTGAGGGTTGGTTATTAACAGGGTGAGGGTTGGTTATTAACAGGGTGAGGGTTGGTTATTAACAGGGTGAGGGTTGGTTATTAACAGGGTGAGGGTTGGTTATTAACAGGGTGAGGGTTGGTTATTAACAGGGTGAGGGTTGGTTATTAACAGGGTGAGGGTTGGTTATTAACAGGGTGAGGGTTGGTTATTAACAGGGTGAGGGTTGGTTATTAACAGGGTGAGGGTTGGTTATTAACAGGGTGAGGGTTGGTTATTAACAGGGTGAGGGTTGGTTATTAACAGGGTGAGGGTTGGTTATTAACAGGGTGAGGGTTGGTTATTAACAGGGTGAGGGTTGGTTATTAACAGGGTGAGGGTTGGTTATTAACAGGGTGAGGGTTGGTTATTAACAGGGTGAGGGTTGGTTATTAACAGGGTGAGGGTTGGTTATTAACAGGGTGAGGGTTGGTTATTAACAGGGTGAGGGTTGGTTATTAACAGGGTGAGGGTTGGTTATTAACAGGGTGAGGGTTGGTTATTAACAGGGTGAGGGTTGGTTATTAATATGACCCATCCTCATCAACCCTCATCCAGCAATAAATTCCTGGAGGTCCACATCGCCGAGGACCTGTGGGTTGCAGTATAGCTCAGGAGGAAGATTGCTGGTTCGATCCCCAGCTCCTCCTAGCAAAAACTGTCGAGGTGTCCTTGAGCAAGACACCCTAACTGCTCCTGACGTGCTGGCTGTCTCCATGAATGGCTGACTCCGCCGTTGGTGGTTGAATGTGTGTATGAATGGGTGAATGTGAGGCATGACTTGTAAAGTGCTTTGGATAAAAGCGATATATATTTAAGGCGCTATAGAAACCTCTGTTCCCAGTCAAGCAGGCTTAGGAACAGCTTCTTCCCTTCAGCTGTAATCTCTCGGAACTCTGTACCGCGATGACAGCCCCCCCCCCGTTGCCGCCCCCCACCTCTGCTCAATATATCCTATAATAATTCATCACCATCAAGGTGTTCGACTGCCTTGCACTGTAATCACAACTACCTACCTCTACCTATTTATTGATAACCTACCTGTAAATGTGTACATTTTACTGTACCTGCCGTATATATTTTAATCTTCAACCGTTAGAACTGCATACCCCTGATCACTACCTGTTAAATACTTTAGTGTGTGTGTGTGTGTGTGTGTGTGTGTGTGTGTGTGTGTGTGTGTGTGTGTGTGTGACTGATATTATGCACATATCTCACACATACTCTACAAGTAATCTTAGAACTGTTTTTATACCAAGTAAATGATATATTACCATGCACTTTACTGCAACATTTGCACTCTAGGTAAGATTCAAAGTATTTGGCATCTAACCAATCTAAAAACTCTCTGCTGATTGGTTCACAGCCTCTGTCTAGACCCGCCCTCAGGGAGGATGGTCCTCCCTCACTGCCCTACACACTCATGTTAAACCAGGACTCACCGGCCGCTCGGGTCCGGGAGTTTATAATGGACTTCAATGGGGTGCTTGGGGAGGACGGTCCTCTGTGCAGTAATATTTAATTACGGTAGGGGGCGCTGTTGGTACTTTGACACAGGGACATGATTGTTGTGCCTTTGAAGTGTTAAAATAGTAATATCTGTATTTTCACAGGAATTTGTTAAATGTATGTTAAATTACAATTTTGAGAGGATGGTCCTCTGTCCTCAATGGACGAGCCTCTACTGGTTTCTAAGGGGGTTTGTATTAGTTTGTAACAGGGTTAGTATTTGTTTATAACAAGGTTAGTATTAGTTTGTAACAGGGTAAGGGTACGTTTGAAAAAGGGTTTGTGTGTACCTTGGCAGTAGAACTAGCACTAGTGAACAGTCGGATGGAGCGTCTTGGTGGGATGTTGGGCGGAGCCACCAGAGTGGGACTCCGAACCTGAGGGGGGGTGCTGAAAAACAAACCTATGTCACTATGGTTACCTGCTGTGATGTTACTATAGTTACCTGCTGTGATGTTACTATAGTTACCTGCCGTGATGTTACTATAGTTACCTGCTGTGATGTTACTATAGTTACCTGCCGTGATGTCACTATGGTAAACCTGCTGTGATGTCACTATGGTAAACCTGCTGTGATGTCACTATGGTAAACCTGCTGTGATGTCACTGCGGTAAACCTGCTGTGATGTCACTATGGTAACCCTGCTGTGATGTCACTATGGTAAACCTGCCGTGATGTTACTATAGTTACCTGCCGTGATGTCACTATGGTAAACCTGCTGTGATGTCACTATGGTAACCCTGCTGTGATGTCACTACGGTAAACCTGCTGTGATGTCACTATGGTAACCCTGCTGTGATGTCACTATAGTTACCCTGCTGTGATGTCACTATGGTAAACCTGCTGTGATGTCACTATGGTAAACCTGCTGTGATGTCACTATGGTAACCCTGCTGTGATGTCACTATAGTTACCTGCTGTGATGTCACTATGGATAACCTGCTGTGATGTCACTATGGATAACCTGCTGTGATGTTACTATGGTTACCTGCTGTGTGGAGCAGAGCTCTGTGATTGGCTGAAGGGAATTGGTAGAACCTCTCTTCCGTTTCCACCCTGGCTGAAGACCGACTTGGACGGACCGATCCTCGACACAGACTAGAAATAGAACATTATTATATCAAAATACAATATATTATACATTTGGACTGCCGATCCGCAGACTAGAATTATAATAAAATAAAAAAATGATATATATTCTATATAATATAGTATAGTACATACCTTCTTGCTAGGTGCAGTCTGCAGTGTGTCTAGAGAGCCTGAGTAGTTCTGGAGGTAAGTGGGGTCTCCTGGGCTTGGTTCAAGGGGCAGGATTCCAAAGCTATACAACACATGAAACATGTTTTACTGATTCAGTTTAAGGTTTAAGTGGTCTAAGCTACTTGTGACCACATTACTTTTTGTGAATGTGTGACCGCCCACTCAACTGACATCTTCTGTGCAAGCGTAAGCAGTACTCAGATAGCATTATATTAAACATCGGTAACAGGCATGACAACACCGTGAAGATCTAAACAAGAAGAGATGAAGGTGTCCATCTGACGTGATGGTGTGAGAACAACAGCCTTGAACTGAATGTCAGCAAGACCAAGGAGCTCATCACGGACTTCAGGAGCCACCAGGCCACCCACTCCACAGTCAGCTGCTTCCGTTTCCTAGGACTACAGATCTCAGACGATCTGGTGTGGACCCGCAACACAGAGGTCATGCTAAAGAAGGCACACCAGAACCTCTATGTCCTGCGGTGCCTCAGGAGAAGTGGCATAGGCAAACGGTGGCTAGTGAACTTCTACATTGGCACTGTAGAGAGCGTCCTGACGAGTGGCGTCACCGTGTGGTACGGAGACACCACTGCACGGGACAAGAAAGACATCCAGAGGGTTGTGAGGACGGCGGAAAAGATCCTCAGGTGTGCACTTCCATGCATTGAGGAGATCTTTAGGCCCAGATGTCGAAATAAGGCCATCTCCAACAGAAAGGACTACAACCACCCTGGGCACAATCTCTTCTCCTCCCTACAGTCCAGTCCCGGGTACCATCACCAGCATCCTTACATGGACTACCAGCTTCAAGGACAGTTTTTATCCACAGGCAGTGACCTACTGAACTGCTAGGAGTGCTGCCACTATCATAACATTGACATCCATATCACATTACACTATCATACTCTGGACTCATTACAGTAACTGCGCGTGTGTGTGTGTGTGTGTATACACAATTCAACACATACGTACATATCATCCATCAGTCACTTTGTTATTTTATACAGTATTGTTAAAGAATAGTGTTGTATAGTACATAGTAATACAAATAGTGTTAAATAGAAAATTCATACTGCGGGAGGGAATGGGAGTAAGCATTCCATTGCACTTGTTGCAAATGGATCTTCACTGAGACATCACCATGTGGGCTGAAGACTCAGTTCAGTATCCCAACCCATTATGAATTTATTAAAATATTGTTGCAAGCGAAAATGCTGTATGTATATTATTTGCATACAGAGCGTGAAGGTGAAATGGGATCTCAAGTGGTCTCGGACCACATTCTTAAGGCCAAGTGTGAACGCACCGACTAACGCTGTCCACTTGAGATAGGATCTCTAAAACCACATGTTAATGCCGTGTGTGAACAGGGACTTATGCAGCAGTGTGCAGTGTCGTGCAGCAGTGTGTAGTACTATACAGTATTCTGGACACTTGATTGAGCAGCACTCCAAAATTAGCTTTTCAAATTGATTATGTATGAACAAAAAAATGAAACACCACACTCTTAACAAACTGTTGAATATTGTACACTATTCAGAGTAGTCCAAGTACATACCTTTCAGCATATACTTTAAGATTTTTGTAAAAAAAACTAACAAAACTAAAAACGTGTACAGATCATTTAATTTAATTTTCTTTTTTGTTAATTTTTATTGTATCTATTATTTTTATGGTATTGTTTTGGAGATGTATACTGCGGGAGGAAATGGAGAGTAAGCATTCCAATGTACCTGTTGCAAATGGCCTATACAATATCTTGTATCCTTTACAGGCCATGTCCATATATCAAGTGTGTCTACACAGAGTGAGAGAGAGAGAGTGTACCTGGGGGTGAGAGAGAGAGGGTACCTGGGGGTGAGAGAGAGAGGGTACCTGGGGTGAGAGAGAGGGTACCTGGGGGTGAGAGAGAGGGTACCTGGGGTGAGAGAGAGAGAGAGAGGGTACCTGGGGGTGAGTGGACTGAGAGCTGCTGGTCCTCCCAGTAAGCTCCGCCCACTCTTAGGTTTGTTCTGCTTGCCCAATAGAGAACCAGTGGATCCCATTGAAACTGTATTAGCCAATAAGGAGCCAGGGTCCGGGGAAATGAGAGAAGAGTCGACGTATGAACCCGTGGAGTCAGAAGTCAGCTTCCCATTGGATGATTCTAAATTCAAACGATTCAACTCCTGAAGAAAAGGAAAAGTATAACTAGTAAAGTAGGGTGAACATGGGGGGGTGTACGGGGTAGGGTTAGACAGGTATACGGGTTAGACAGGTATACGGGTTAGACAGGTATACGGGGCTTTGGTTTGTATGTGATATAGTTGAGGTGCGTTTGGTTTGCATACCATAGTGTCCTGGGGCGTCTCCATTAGGGCGGTGTCTAGGCGGCGGGAGTGGTTCAAGGCGGGGCTAATAGGAGGGGGTGGGGCCACAGGGATATGAAGAGAGGACAGCCTGAAGATCTGCTCTGGATCAATCTTCTCCCCTACAACATTACATAACATCATTATCTGCTCCAAGGACATTACATAACATCGTCAACATTAAATCACATTACAATTAAATGTGATCTAATGTTGATGTAATGATTACATCATCAACATTAGATTACATCACATCATCATTAGAACATCAACATCTGCTCTAGGGCCAAAATTACATTACATATACCTGTCTAACCCTGCCCTGTATAACCCTAAACTGTATAAATGTCTAACCCTAACCCGTATATAACTGTCTAACCCTGCCCCGTATAACCCTAACCCGTACACCTGTCTAACCCCAACCCGTCTAACCCTGCCCCGTATAACCCTAACACGTCTAACCGTCTAAACCTGCCCCATATAACCCCAACCTGTATACCCGTCCTACCTTAACCCGTATACCTGTCTAACCCAACCTTGTCCGGTATAACCCTGCCCCGTATAACCCCAACCTGTATACCCGTCCTACCTTAACCTGTCTAACCCAACCTTGCCCGGTATAACCCTGCCCCATATAACCACAACCTGTATACCCGTCCTACCTTAACTCTGTCTAACTGTATACCTGTCTAACCCAACCTTGCCCGGTATAACCCTGCCCCATATAACCCCAACCTGTATACCCGTCCTACCTTAACTGTCTAACTGTATACCTGTCTAACACAACCTTGCCCGGTATAACCCTGCCCCATATAACCCCAACCTGTATACCCGTCCTACCTTAACTCTGTCTCACTGTATACCTGTCTAACACAACCTTGCCCGGTATAACCGTCTAACGCTAATATAATAGACCATGTGATCACCACATTGTGTATCTAGATGACCGTACATATGAGGGCTGAAAGATTTAGGAAAATAATTTAATTCAGATTATTACCAATATTGTGATTGCGATTCCTTTGATTACTTTTTTACGATATTTAACTAACCAACACAATATTAGATTAAACTAACTTTTCTTCCCTGTAGGCCACGTTCTGATGAAATTAGGTGATGCATGAATTTATATTAATGACATTTCTTTAACTTTCATAAAAACATGTTATAATTATTACAACATAACAAGGCACTGACAATCAGCCTGGTGTAACAAGTCACAAACTTAAGTGCACATTATAGATATATATAAAATCAAATATGTGGCTTTACCATTCAGTATTTAAAATAATCAAATATATCTTACTGATCTTCAGTAACATGGCGCACAAAGAGCAGAAAAATGGCCCAAGCAGAACAAATATATGCCTGTAACTCTTTGAACAATATGTAGGTATACATAATATAAACTCTCTTTACTTTTCAACTAATGCACCAAGAACAGTGCAGTGCACCTGGTGTTTTTCAGCCTGCAAAACACATCCTCTGTGTTATTGCAATAAGACTGATAAGGTTCTGCTGTGAGGATTCTTTAGACTTTGCTTAATCACCATACTGAGATGCTTCATATCCGTCTCGATGAACTGTGTTGGACTCATGTGCTGGACTCATTTCCACGCGGCGCTTTGAAGTACTTGCATATGGAGTTATGACCAGAATATATATACATCATATAGAGTTATGAACTGTGTTAATGCTGGACTCATTTCCACGTGGCGCTTTGAAGTACTTGCATATGCTTTCAAACAGTTTAGTCAGGGATCCCTGTTGGGTGCTATTCGGCTAACTTGACACACTGGTGTTTGGGATTTGAGCCATGCAACTATGGCACCGTATTTTCCGTACTGTAAATCGCACTTGAGTGGAAGTCGCTCTTATCAAAAAATGTGTTCAAAAAATATATACAAGTAGCTTCAGGATTTTAGGTCACATTTACCAGCCGGAAGACGTAACTAAACCTGCGTGACTGGAGACGTAACTGCACCATTGATAGTTTGGATGCTCCGATCGATCGGTTTAGAGTTAATCGGCCAATAATACTCGGGGGCCTATCGGAGCGCTCAAAAACGGCCGATCAGAAGAGCTGATCAGATGGCGATGATCAAAGCATCACGTGAGATGCTTTGATCTCTTGGCAGAAGTTTCAGTGTCAGAAAAAATAAATACAAGTTGCTTAGGAGTAAAGCCGCAGGACATTGGGCTACGCAGGACGCAGCGACTTCTAGTACGGAAAATATGGTACACATCTAGGTAAATGTACCTAGATGACAGGACATGTACATAGATGACAGGACATGTACATGACAGGACATATCAGTACATACCTAGATGACAGAGATTCTGGAAGGGAGACCAGAGGAACGGGTTGAGGGTTAAACTCCGTTGGAAACATTCAGATCCTTTGGTCGCACGATCCGTCTTACTGTAGACAGACGGGTTGAGATCAGAGAAACAGTGAGACAGGTATATTCCATCTTACTGTAGATCAGATTCAAACTAATTGTGATTGCACAGCACAAAATCATTTGGCATCTAACCAGAGTGCACATGTTACAGTAAAGTGCATAGTAATATTTAATGTGCAGTGGTTAAATAACATGTAAAACTTTTTTTTTAATAAAAAAATAAAAATAAAGGAAAAATATAACTTAGAATAGGTATATATCTATCTATATATACACACATATACAGTTACAAGAAAAAGTATGTGAACCCTTTGGAATTACCTGGATTTCTGCATAAATTAGTCATAAACTGTGTTCTGATCTTTGTCTAAGTCACAACAATAGAGAAACAGTCTGCTTAAACTAATAGCACACAAACAATGTTTTCATGTTTTTATTGAACACACCATGTAAACATTCACAGTGCAGGGTGGGAAAAGTATGTGAACCCCTATGCTAATGACTTCACCAAGAGCTAATTGGAGTCAGGAGTCAGCCAACCTGGAGTCCAATCAATGAGACGAGATTGGAGGTGTTGGTTAAAGCTGCACTGCCCTATAAAAAACACACCAGTTTTGAGTTTGCTATTCTCAAGAAGCATTGCCTGATGTGAACCATGCCTCGCACAAAAGAGCTCTCAGAAGACCTAAGATTAAGAACTGTTGACATGCATGAAGCTGGAAAGGGTTACAAAAGTATCTCAAAAAGCATTGATGTTCATCAGTCCACGGTAAGACTGCACACATTTGAAGTTTGCAAAAGAGCACCTGGATGTTCCACAGCACTACTAGCAAAATAGTCTGTGGACAGATGAAACCTAAGTTGAGTTGTTTGAAAGGAACAACACTATGTGTGGAGAAAAAAGGCACAGCACACCAACATCAAAACCTCACACCAACTGTCAAGTATGGTGGAGGGGGCGTCGTGGTTTGGGGCTGCTTTGCTGCCTCAGGGCCTGGACAGATTGCCATCATCGACGGAAAAATGAATTCCTAAGTTTACCGAGACATTTTGCAGGAGAACTTATGGCCATCTGTCCACCAATTGACACTCAACTGAAGATGGGTGATGCAACAGGACAATGACCCAAAGCACAGAAGTAAATCAACAACAGCATGGCTTCAACAGAAGAAAATACGCCTTCTGGAGAGTCCTGACCTCAACCCGATTGAGATGCTATGGCATGACGTCAAGAGAGTGATTCACACCAGACATCCCATGAATATTGCTGAACTGAAACAGTTTTGTAAACACACTTGTTTGTAAACAATAAATATGTAATCTATAGGTAGAGTTATGATACAGTGCAAGGCCGTTGAAGACATTGATGGTGAAAGGGTATTGTCAGCAGGGTTCAGAGTTCATATGTTGGGCAGCAGAGGGGGGGGGGGCAGCAGACAGACTGAAATCAGAGAAACAGTGAGATGTATTTTTACCAGAATATTGTAATATTTACCAGTACATTAGAGTATGCACAGTATATTAGACTCACATTTATTGTCATTGCACAAGTACAGTACAGCGAAAAATAATTTGGCATCTAACCAGAGTGAAGTTAGGGAGTTCAGGGGGACAGCTGAGGGCAAGAAGCTGTTCCTGAGACTGCTTGAAGCAAAGGTTCCTGTAGCGCCTCCCGGAGGAGAGGAGGGCAAACAGTTCATGGTTGGGCGTCAGTTTAGCTCAGGAGGTAGCGCGGTTGCCTCACAACCGGAAGGTTGCTGGTTCGATCCCTGCCTCCTCCTAGCAAAAGCTGTCGAGGTGTCCTTGAGCAAGACACCCTAACTGCTCCTGACGTGCTGGCTGTCTCCTTGCATGGCTGACTCCGCCGTTGGTGGTTGAATGTGTGTATGAATGGGTGAATGTGAGACTTGATATGTAAAGCGCTTTGAGTAACCATTGGTTAGAAAAGCGCTATATAAATGTCCATTTACCATTTTATGGTTGGGGTGAGAGGAGTCTTGGACAAACAATAATCCAATGATGTGTTGGGCGGTTTTCACCACCCTCTGCAGCGCTTTCCAGTCTGAGACAGTGCAGTTGCTGTACCACACTGATGAAGTTGGTGAGGATGCTCCACCAAAATGTGAGGTGGGCTTTCCTCAGTCTCCTCAGGCAGAAGAGACGCTGGTGAGCCTTCTTTACCAGTGATGCATTGTTAAGGGACCAAGAGAGGTCCCTGAAGATGTGGACCCCCAGGAATTTGAAGCTGGAGACAGGCTCGACCCCGGCACTGTTGATGATGATGGGGGCATGGGCGCCAGCTCTGGTCTTTCTGAAGTCCACGATGAGCTCCTTGGTCTTCTTGGTGTTGAGAGCCAGGTTGTTGTCAGCGCACCACACCACCAGGTGCTGGACCTCCTCCCTGTAGGCTGCCTCATCGTAGTTTTTAATGAGGCCCACTACCGTTGCGTCGTCTGCAAACGTGATGATCATGTTTGTACGACGTACAGGAGTACAGTTGTGGGTGAAGAGGGAGTAGAGGAGAGGGCTCAGAACACAGCCCTGGGGGACGCCCGTGTTCAGGGTGAGGGTGGAGGAGGTGAGACTGTCTAACCTGACTGACTGGGGTCTGTTGGTTAGGAAGTCCAATAACCAGTTCCAAACAGAGGGGTTAATGTCAAGATTCTTGATTTCCATGAGGTCACCAAGTTCGCTGATGAGTTTGGAGGGGATTATGGTGTTGAATGCCGAGCTGAAGTCGGTGGAGGGCTGAGGAGACGGCATCCTTTGTGCTCCTGTTCTCACGGTAGGCAAATTGGTGTTCATCCAGTGAGGGTGAGAGGCCAGATTTGAGGTGAGCCAGAACCAGCCTCTCGAAGCACTTCATGATGATGGGGGTGAGTTTTGGCACTGTCTGGCACACTTACAGTATATTGGAGTATTGACCTGTATATTGTAGTATTTACCAGTATAGTGTAGTAGTATTTACCAGTATATTGGAGTACTGACAAGTATATTGTGTAATTTACCAGTATATTGTAGTATTTACCAGTATTTTCCAGTATATTGGAGTATATTACCGTATATTGGAGTAGTTACCAGTATATGTGTCCCAACAATGAGAGGGTGAAAGAGGCAGAGTCTCCAAACTCTGTGATGATGTCATCTTGACTCTTCTGTTTATTTAAAATGCCACCTGTGAGGACCTGTTCTCCTTCTGCTAGTCTGAAATCACAGTAGAAACATCCGTTTATTAATGTATGGATTATTTTTTATGGGTGTTTAAAAACACCCACATCTCATCCTTTGACTTTCAATATTTGCGGGTCAATAGGTCTTGTGAGTCAATAATCAATTCACCCATAGGGGGGAGCTACTAAGTTGTAGTTAAACACTCCTCTTACTTTGTATATTTTATTATTCCTTATTTAAAATGCTGAACATTTTGCCTCTTGGACCCATAAGGTCCATCAGGAAAATCTTCAAGAATAAAAAAAAGAATCCAGAGAGTGAGAGAGAGAGAGGGAGGTGAGGGTTAGTGTGGTCATACTTGCTGAGGTCCACACAGCACTTGGCCAGCAGGTATCGGCACTGTGGTGTAGAACTGGTGTGCGTCTTTAACAGGCGGTAGGCCTTGTAGGCTTTCCCTGAACGGAAGTAACAGGTAGCCAACAGATACAGGGCCTCCTCAGAAACCACTGGGGGGGGGGGTACAGAGAGAGAGAGAGAGGTCATACAACAGGGCCTCCTCAGAAACCACTGGGAGGAGGTACAGACAGACAGACAGATCATACAACAGGGCCTCCTCAGAAACCACTGAGGAGAGGAGAGATACAACACATTGGGGAGACTGAACAGTAGAACACCTACACACAGAACAAGACCGAAGAACACAACATATCACCATATATGTCATATAGCAACATGTTTCAAATCACAGGTGTGTGTTTACCCTCAGCGTAGAGCCTCTCAGCCAGGAACACCGCATCCATGTAAGCATAGTGGTTCAGGGCCTGCCACACTGCAGCCTAACACACACACACACACACACATCAATACATAGTTACAGCTTCCTGTCCGGGTCGCACTGATAACCTCTCACAGACCACTAGAAGATGTAGGAGAGGGGGGAGGGAGGAAGGTAGGAGAGGGGGGGGGAGGAGGAAGGAGAGGGGGGGGGAGGTAGGGCCAGACGTTGTGTAATTGATGAACATCCAGACGGTGAATCACATACTTATGAAACCTACATCCAACATGTTCCAATATATACTGTTCAAGACAGCACATAAAATATGTATACGTGTTCAACACTGCCATTACATATACACTACAAGTTCAACTCTGCACATACAATACACTACAATAGTAGTACTATAACAGTACTGGACATAATAAAAATAACAATAAAGTGACAGATGATTATTATTATTATGATGATATACTGTACAAGTCAATAGTGTGGACACACTCTCATTCAATGTTTATTTATTTATAATTCAATTATTATTCCAATAATACTGAAGACTATAAAATAACATGCAATTATGAAGTAAATAAAAGAAACATAAAACATTCTGGTGTGTTCTTTTATAGTTTTGATGTAGTCACTATTCATCTACAATGTAGAAATTAAATAAACAACATTGAATAAGAAGGTGTGTCCAAACTGTTGATTGGTACAGTATATGTGTTGAATCATTTAAAGTGCCAGTAGTGCAGCAGCATCATGAATACAGTGAGTAACTGGGAGTAAAGAAAGTCCAGTAAAGTATGACAGTGTAATGTATTAGTTGTTATAAAATATTCTGAAATACTAACACTAACCCTACTGACTGACACTTACCCCACGATATTAGTTTAACTGGTAACAGACTAGCCGTAAAGCTACGCTAACCCTAATGCTAACTATGAAGACAGTCTAGCCCAATGCTAGGGTTAGATGAAGACAGCCCAATGCTAGGGTTAGATAAAGACAGCCCAATGCTAGGGTTAGATGAAGACAGCCCAATCCTAGGGTTAGATAAAGACAGCCCAATGCTAGGGTTAGATAAAGACAGCCCAATGCTAGGGTTAGATGAAGACAACCCAATGCTAGGGTTAGATAAAGACAGCCCAATGTTAGGGTTAGATAGATAGCCCAATGCTAGGGTTAGATAAGACAGCCCAATGCTAGGGTTAGATAAAGACAGCCCAATGCTAGGGTTAGATAAAGTCAGCCCAATGCTAGGGTTAGATGAAGACAACCCAATGCTAGGGTTAGATGAAGACAACCCAATGCTAGGGTTATATGAAGACAACCCAATGCTAGGGTTAGATAGATAGCCCAATGCTAGGGTTAGATAAAGACAGCCCAATGCTAGGGTTAGATAAAGACAGCCCAATACTAGGGTTAGATGAAGACAACCCAATGCTAGGGTTAGATGAAGACAACCCAATGCTAGGGTTAGATAAAGACAGCCCAATGCTAGGGTTAGATAGATAGCCCAATGCTAGTTAGATAAAGACAGCCCAATGCTAGGGTTAGATAAAGACAGCCTACCCTAATACTAGGGTTAGATAGATAGCCCAATGCTAGTTCATAACAACAATAAAGTGTGGTACCTGGACTGGTTCCTGTAGCACCGTCATCCTGCAGCCTGGAGACTGATCCTGGTTAATGTATCACGGTTAATATATCATATATCCGGGGAAATAAACCATATATCCCGGTTAATATATAATTTATGCCGGGTGGGTAATAAATACGGGTCAACGTAGCCCGGTTAATATATAATTTGTCCCGGGTTAACCTTCTGTTTCTCTCTTTAGAATAACGGCTAGCTAGTTAGCCACCATAGCGTCAGTCTGTCTCTAGTCTCCCTGTCTGTCTCTAGCTAGTTAGCCACAAAGACAGCAGCAGACAGTCGCTTTAGTCCTTCTTTACTAATTAGTTAGCAGCCACAGCTCCAGTTTAACACTATCTCTAGTTAGTTAGCCACCATCGCTTTAGTAACTATTTAGCTGTTAGTTAGCCGCCATAGCTTCACCAGCTCCAGTAATGCTGCCGAACATTTGAGCGCGACCGAGCACAGCCGAGAGGGGCCGAGCACAGCCGAGAGGGCCGAGCACAGCCGAGAGGGGCCGAGCACAGCCGAGCACAGCCGAGAGGGGCCGAGCACAGGCCCCTCTCGGCTGTGCTCGGCTCTATGTACAGCATGATGTACAAATACTAGTTACTATGTACAGCATTATGTACTAATACTAGTTACTATGAACATCATGATGTACTAATACTAGTTACTATGTACAGCATGATGTACTAATACTAGTTACTAATACAAGTTACTATATACAGCATGATGTTCTAATACTAGTCACTATGTACAGCATGATGTACTAAAACTAGTTACTAATACTAGTTGCTATGCACAGCATGATGTTCTTATACTAGTTACTATGTACAGCATTATGTACTAATACTAGTTACTATGTACATCATGATGTACTAATACTAGTTACTATGTACAGCATTATGTACTAATACTAGTTACTATGTACATCATGATGTACTAATACTAGTTACTATGTACAGCATGATGTACTAATACTAGTTACTATGTACATCATGATGTACTAATACTAGTTACTATGTACAGCATTATGTACTAATACTAGTTACTATGTACATCATGATGTACTAATACTAGTTACTATGTACAGCATTATGTACTAATACTAGTTACTATGTACAGCATTATGTACTAATAATAGTTACTATGTACATCATGATGTACTAATACTAGTTACTATGTACAGCATGATGTGCTAATACTAGTTACTATGTACATCATGATGTACTAATACTAGTTACTATGTACAGCATGATGTACTAATACTAGTTACTATGTACAGCATGATGTAATACTAGTTACTACTAGGGGGCGGGTTATCATCATGAAAGGATCTATCTTGTGTCATTCATTAATTCCTCGTTCCAGACATCTATATTTTATATATTTCAGACTTGAAACCTTCGAGTTACGAACTCAAAAAGTTGTAACTTAACGCCAAAGGTAAACAGAAAGCATGGCTGACCGTGACAAGATGGTGCTTCTTTGGGTTGCGATTCGACAATTTAGGTGATTTTTCAAGATTCAAGATTCAAGAAGACTTTATTTATCCCGAGGAAACTTAAGGTGGAACAGTTGAAACAGGGGGAATAAATGCACACAAAATATACTAGTACCTAAAAACGAAATAACAACAAACTAAACTAAACTAGTATAAACAAAATATAACTAAATTAAATCAAATTAAATCTAAATGTATAAATGTATTGACAGATGAATTGCACAATTTACAGTAGTATTACAGAACTACGTAGGTATATACAATATACAACAATACGTATAGTGCAAATTGGCAGTAATATAATACTAATACATTTAAATTAAATGTACGTGCATTACTGGTTTTACTATATGGTAGAATTGACCGGTGACCCACTTGGGACACAGACATTCACTGGACACCGCGAGATGGAGTTACGGCTCCTTTAAGACAATTCAACCCAGGTGCTTTCTGGGTAATGTTTAGGGCGGGAGATTTGAATGTACCGGTTCTGAATAGTTCACATTAGTGATGGGAATTCCGGCTCTTTTGAGTGAGCCGGCTCATTTGGCTCGGCTCACCAAGAAGAGCCGGCTCTTTCGGCTCCCAAACGGCTCTTCTATTTTACCACATATACCTTTTATTTACATGAAAGTGGTAAGGCAAACTGCAATAGCTTCCTTAACCCTGGCCTGCAGTGAAGCACGTTCTCTATCATACAGTCTCGGAATGATTTTTTGAGAGTGTTTTCCTGCTTGGAGGAACATACATTGGATTGAGAGCCTGTGTGAAGCTTCGGAATCCCTTGTCCTCCACAATGGAAAATGGTTGGAAATCACTTGCAATCATTTTGGCCAATTCTTCATCCACTATGTTCTGTCTAGCTGGGGTCATTCATTGCCTTTGCCATTCATTGCATATAAATTGGCTTATTGAGGTCTGTGTAGCTGTTGGTTTTTGGGTACCTGATGCATGGGTGGTAGATCCTGTAGCTGCAGCAACAACAGGTGGAGTAGACACACAGAAGCAGAAGCAGGCAGTCTGACCTGCTTCTGCTCTATATGACCCTGCTCTATATGAGAGCTTCATGTTGCAAATTCTGCATTCTGCCTTTGTGTTTGCACAATTGTTAAAATGCAGCTTATTTTCCTACTTTCACTCATCTTATTTGCGCGACGCAAACTGACCCTTCACCGTGTGAAGTGTCACCTCTCCCTCTGTTCAGCTATCAGCACTGAGCACACGCCGCCCCTCCTCCTTATCTATCCTCACGTGATGCACAGCATGACATGTAGTCATGACAGTGACATTCAGTCACTGCATGTACGCGGAGCCAGGGGCGGAGCTAAAGGGGTGGCACAGGGTGGCACCCGCCCCCCCTGTGATCTGATTGGCCACCCTGTGTGCCCCCCCAAACGCCCATTGGGTGTTGAGTGCTGTCAATCAGTATGACGTTGTGAAAATATCGAGAAGCAATCGGATTGGCCATCCCGTGTGTGCCTCCGCAATTTCATTGGCTCTTAGTGATGTCAATCAATGTGTGCTTCAGCTACTGAGCTAGAGAATCTGTATCACGTAACGTTAATCTCTTAGAAGAATGGCCGCATGCTTACTGATTGCTATACAGCATGTAGTGATACTACTGTATATTTGTTTGTACAAATTGTGCAAGATTTCATACCTTGTGGAGCCTACGGCTCTGGTTTCTATTTTTGGAAATACTGTAGGTACACACCTACTTTGTTTTATTGTATAAATTGTTTAAATTGTATATTGTTTAAAAGGCTCTAATAGTAATAAATATTGCAGTATTTGAAAATTGACAGTGCTGTAAATAGTGTTTTTCTTGCACAATACATTGCACCCACTTAATCTGTTTTAGGCTACTGTTGGTGAGTTTACTAATGGCAGATGTTGATGAGAATATCATAAACAAGGGGACATGTCAAGCAGAATTTTAATGTTGACAGTGCAAAATGAAAAGGTCATGCACCTTCCTTACACAGTGAAAGAGTTAATGTAGCCAACAAAAATATGATGAATAAGACATAAATACACTGTGTAACTGTACAATTTAAGAAAAGTAACTATTTCCACTTAGTAGTCTAAATGTTGATGTGAGACGTCGGTGGCGGCCTTAATTTTTTACGGCAATTTTTTTGGGGTCACTTTTAGCTGGCCCCCCTAAGTTAACTGTTGTCACCCCTGTGCCACCCCCCTGAAAATGACCTGGCTCCGCCCCTGCGCGGAGCACCCGTAAAAAAATAAATAACGGCTCGTTCGCGGGTGCGAGCCGGCTCCCGTCGTTCACTAAAAAGAGCCGGCTCTTTGAGCCGGCTCGTTCGCGACCGACACATCACTAGTTCACATGTCATTACTGTTGCCGTTGCAAGCCTGACTACTGCCGCTGTTATCACTGTTCATGTTGTGGTTTAAATCAAGAAAATGCATGCATAATCGATATAAGCAATAAGATTAGATTAGATTAGATTCAAATGTATTGTCATTGCACAGCACAAATACAGTACAGCGAAAATAATTTAGCATCTAACCAGAGTGCAAATGTTTCAGTAAAGTGGCTGGTAATATAATATCATTTACAGTTTACATTTACAGATTAAAAGACAGTCTAGGTATAAATGTGATATGAGCATAATAATAGGGATATGTATATACAGGTAAGTGAGAATTTGTGATCAGGGGTATGCTATTATTGAAAGCAGGATACAAATATATAGATCTAAATGTATATACAAGTGAGCATATATAAATGTATGGCAAATATAAATGTATATGTATATACAGGAGTAGGAGCAGTTTTATCAACAGATTTAAATATATATTGCAGGTACAGTAAACAGGTATCTTAGTAATAAATAGGTAAACTATAGAGAGGAGGTAGATGGGATACAGTTTGTTTTTACAGTTTGTTTATACATTTTTTCGTTGTTTTTTTTGTTTTGCACATAAGATTTTCACATCACTGCTTCATACTTGTGTAAACTGTGAAGTGACAATAAACTTGACTTGACTTGACTAGTTACTATCTGCATCATGATTTACTAATACTATGTGCAGCATGATGTACTAATACTAGTTACTATGTACAGCATGATGTACTAATACTAGTTACTTTGTACAGCATGATGTACTAATACTAGTTACTATGTACAGCATGATGTACTAATACTAGTTACTTTGTACAGCATGATGTACTAATACTAGTTACTTTGTACAGCATGATGTACTAATACTAGTTACTATGTACAGCATGATGTACTAATACTAGTTACTATGTGCAGCATGATGTACTAATACTAGTTACTTTGTACAGCATGATGTACTAATACTAGTTACTTTGTACAGCATGATGTACTAATACTAGTTACTATGTACAGCATGATGTACTAATACTAGTTACTATGTACAGCATGATGTACTAATACTAGTTACTATGTGCAGCATGATGTACTAATACTAGTTACTATGTACAGCATGATGTACTAATACTAGTTACTTTGTACAGCATGATGTACTAATACTAGTTACTATGTACAGCATGATGTACTAATACTAGTTACTATGAACATCATGATGTACTAATACTAGTTACTATGTACAGCATGATGTACAAATACTAGTTACTATGTACAGCATGATGTACTTATACTAGTTCCTAAGTACATGATGATGTACTAGTACTAGTTACTATGTACAGCATGATGTACTAATACTAGTTACTAATACAAGTTACTATATACTAGTTACTATGTGCAGCATGATTTACTTATACTAGTTACTATGTACAGCATGATAAAGTAATACTAGTTACTATGTACAGCATGATGTACTATTACTAGCCACAATGTACAGCATGATGTACTAATACTAGTTACTAATACAAGTTACTATGTGCAGCATGATGTACTAATACTAGTTAACATGTACAGCATGATGTTCTAATACTAGGTTACTAGGATACCCTGTGAACCTGAGAGCTGTGTTGTCTGGAGCCTAGTGCTCCTGGTAGGGTCTCCCATGGCAGAATGGTCTCAGGGGAGGGGCCAGACTAAGAATGGTTCAAAGACTTCAATGGACAAACAAGCAAGATGTAGTGAGGTTACCCTTCCCTGGATGAAGCGCGGGGCCCATTTCCGGAGCCATGCCCGGAAGAAGGGCCCATCAGCGAGCGCCTGGTGGCCGGGTTAGCCACTTCTCCTTCCCGCGGACCCACCATCTACGGGAAGAACCGCTGGGTGCACTGCCAGTCAGGCGGCAGTGAAGGCAGGGGGCCTCGACAGACCAAACCCAGCCAACAGAGACTGGCTTTGGGGACGTGGAATGTCACCTCTCTGGGGGGAGGAGCCTGAGCTTGTGCGAGAAGTGGAGCGCTACCAGTTAGATCTGGTGGGGCTTAACTATACGCACAGCATTGGCTCTGGAACTAAACCTCTGGAAAGGGGTTGGACTCGTCCTTCTCTGGAGTTGCTCAGGGTGTGAGGCGCCGGGCGGGTGTGGGGATACTCACAAGACCCCGCTGAGTGCCGCTATGTTGGAGTTTACCCCGGTGGATGAGAGGGTCGCCTCCCTCATCATGTCATGTCATGGGGGGGGAAAACTCTGACTGTTTTGGACACTTGGGTGAAGAGACGGACAGAGCTGTCAACCAATCACCATCTGGTGGTGAGTTGGGTAAGATGGTGAGGGAAGCCTCTGGACAGACCTGGTCAGCCCAAACGTGTAGTGCGGGTGAACTGGGAATGTCTGGTGGATGCCCCTGTCTGGGAGACCTTTAACTCCCACCTCCGGCGGAATTGTTTCGGTATCTCTGTGGAGGCTGGGGGCATTGAACCAGAGTGGTCATTGTTCAAAGGTTCTATTGCTGAAGCTGGGGTTGAGAGCTGTGGCCTCAAGGTCATTGGTGACTTCTTGGTGGACATAGGTGGTCAGGGAAGCCGTCCGACTGAAGAAGGTTTCCGGGCCCGTGAGACTCCGGACTCAGTTGCGAGGTATCGACAGGCCAATAGGACTGCAACCTCAGCCAGAGCTGAGGTTGCAGTCAGGACTTTCAGTCAGTTTTCGTCTTTTCAACATTGAGTGGAAGTCTGGGACAGTGCCTGAGGAGTTTCAAACGGGGGTGGTGGTACCCCGGTTCAAAAAGGCGGACCAGAGGGTGTGTGCCTATTACAGGGATATCACATTACTCGCCCTCCCTGGGACAGTGTACTCCATGGTGCTTGAAAGGAGGGTTCGGCCGATAGTGGAACCTCAGATTGAATGCGGATGCCCTGGTCGTGGAGCAACGGACCAACTTTTCACTCTCCAAGGATCCACTGTCCCCTCCTATCTACAATAAAAATTAAGAGAGATGGTGCCCAGGGTGGTTGCAGTCTTTTATGATAGACATGGCCTTCTTCCGACATCTGGTCCTAAAGATCTTCTCAATGCATCGAAGTACACACAAACTGAGGGTCATCCAATCTCTGTACTCCCAAAGCAAGAGCTGTGTCCGGATTCTCTGTAGTAAGTCGGGCCTGTTCTCAGTGGGTGTTGGCCTCCGCCAGGGCTGCGCTTTGTCACCCATCCTGTTTGTGATTTTCATGGACAGGATGTCAAGGCGTGGTCATGGAGGGGAGGGGTTTCAGTATGGTGGGCTAAGGATTGCATTGTGTGTGGTACTGTTTGTGTCATCAGTATGTGACCTTCAGCACTTACTGGATTGGTTAGCAGTGGCTGGGATGAGGATCAGTACCTCTAAATCTAAGGCCATGGTTCTCAGCAGGAAACCAGTGGATTGTCTACTCCAAGAAGGGAGTGAGGGAAGGATGGAGCATAAGATTGACCGGAGAATAGGTGCAGTGGGAGCGGTATTGGGTGCACTTTACCGCACCGTTCTAACCAAAAGAGAGCCGAGCCAGAAGGCAAAGCTCTCGATCTACCGGTCAGTCTTCTTTCCTACCCTCACCTTTGGTCATGAACTATGGGTGGCTATGGCCAAAATGAGTTTCCTCAGGAGGGTGGCTGGTATCTCCCTTAGGGATAGGGTGAGAAGCTCAGTCACTCGTGAGAGACTCGGAGTAGAGCCGCTGATCCTTCGCGTAGAAAGGAGCCAGTTGAGGTGGTTCGAGCATCTAGTAAGGATGCTTCCTGGTCGCCTCCCGAGGGAGGTTTTCCAGGCACATCCAGCTGGGAAGAGACCACAGAGACCAGACCAAGGTAGAGGTGGGATGATTACATCTCCATGCTGGCCTGGGAATGCCTCAGAATCCCCCAGTCAGAGCTGGTCGATGTTGCCAGAGAGAGGGAAGTTTGGAGTCCCCTGCTGAAGCTGCTACCTCCGCGACCTGACCCGGATAAGCGGTAGACGATGGATGAATGGATGGATTAAAGTGCCAGTAGTGCAGCAGCATAATGAATACAGTGCAATACAGTGCAGAACACTGCAGTAACTGTAATGAGTTCAGAAGGTCCAGCAAAGTATCATAGTGTAATGTTAATGACAATGTTATGATAGTGGCAGCACTCAGATCAGTAGGTGCTGTCTGCACCAACTGCCTGTGGATAATAACTATCCTTGAACCTTGAAGTCCTTGTACGGATGTTATGGAACCAGCGAGGATGATATGTTGTTTCCAATCTTCACCACTTGAGGCCTGCCTGTCAGGAAGTCCATAATCCAGTTACAGATGGGGGCGCCCAGACCTAGGTCCCTCAGTTTGAGGACCAGCTTGGAGGGAAAGATGGTGTTGAACGCCAAGCTGTAGTCAATGAACAGCAGTCTGACGTAGGTGTCCTGTCTAGGTGCTGCAGGGCCGTGTGTAGCGCCAGGGAAATGGCGTCGTCTACAGACCTGTTTGGTCTGTATGCAAACTGGAGTGGGTCTAGGGACTCAGAGATGGAAAGTTAATATGCGACATTACATGTTTCTCCAAGACGATAATCATTAAGGGGTGTTACCTTGTGTATTAGATGTCCGTGAACACAGGAGCCAGCTGGTCGTCCTATCGAAGACAAGGACACGGGGTGATGAGGAATCAGGTTTATTGCAGAATTTTGAATCATGGTGAATAGAGCAGATGGAACATGTTAGAGCTCTTCCTCGAGTGTGTGTGGTGGTGGCTGTTTTAACCTTTAAAACTAGCAGGGGTTATGTGGGGGGTCATGTGTGTGTGTAGGTAACTCCAGGTGTACCAGTTGTGTGTGTGTGTGCAGGTAGCTCCAGGGCTCCAGGTGTACCAGGCTGTTCTTTTGGAGTCTCTGGTGACCTTTCAGCTGGTCCTAGTTGTCTTGGCAACAACACACCTGCTCTCCTCCCACCCCTCTCCCTTCGTCCTGACGGCCCTGGTCGGCCTAGCTGTCAGTCTGGGATACTTACAGGCAGTAAAGACACACACACACACACAGAAATATACACACATATACAACTGTATTATCTATCTTTCTACCTGTCTTTATCTATATAGACAGAATGAATGATAGATTTGGTACAGTTTTGATAAGTCTCTGCCTGCCTGTCTGCACTGTCCAGGTTAGGTCTACCGGGTGTGGGATGAATCCAGCCAGATCATTTGGTCCAGCTGTCATTACCTTGTCAACTACCATACACACTGGATACTAACACACACACACACAGGGTGCTAATGGGATGGATTGAATGTGTTCATTATGAAGTAAGGTAACTAGTGTATCAGAGAGAGAGAGAGAGAGAGAGAGAGAGAGAGAGAGAGAGAGAGAGAGAGAGAGAGAGAGAGAGAGAGAGAGAGAGAGAGAGAGAGAGATGTCTTAATGTAGTTGTTACAAGAAGGATCCAGTAGAGGGAGCACAGAGTCAATATACAATATATAGTCAATATACAATATATACTCAATATATAGTCAAAATACAATATATAGTCAATATACAATATATAGTCAATATATAATATAAAGTCAATATACAATATATAATCAATATATAGTCAATATACAATATATAGTCAATATATAGTCAATATACAATATATAGTCAATATACAATAAATAGTAAATCATATAGTCAATATATAGTCAATATATAGTTATATAGTCCATATACAATATATAGTCAATATACAATATATTGTCAATATACAATTTATAGCCAATATACAATATTATATTATACTATATTATATATTATATTATATTATATTATTAAATTGTATGTGGTACAGATTCTGTGGTACTCTGTGGTACAGATTTCAGATAGATGACAGCTGAGGGTAAGAAGCTGTTCCTAAGCCTGCTTGACTTGGAACAAAGGTTTCTATAGCGCCTCCCGGAGGGGAGGAGGGCAAACAGTCCATGGTTGGGGTGAGAGGTGTCTGACTATTTTTTGTGCCTTCCTCAGACACTGTTTGTGGTGGGTAGTTTTTACTGCAGGGAGGGGTAATCCAACGATGTGTTTGCTGCAGCACTTTTCGGTCCAGCACACTGTACCACACTACCACACTGTGATGCAGTTGGTGAGGATACTTTCGATGGCACACCGGTAAAAGTTCACCAGAATCTGAGGGGACAGGTGGGCTTTCCTCAGTCTCCTCAGGAAGAAGAGACGCTGGTGAGCCTTCTTTACCAGTGAGGCGTTGAGGGACCAAGAGAGGTCCTTGGAGATGTGGACCCCCAGGACTTTGAAGCTGGAGACACGCTCGACCTCCGCTCCGTTGATGAGGATAGGGGTGTGTGCGCCAGCTCTGGTATTCTTGAAGTCGACGATGAGCTCCTTAGTCTTCTTGGTGTTGAGGGCCAGGTTGTTCTCTCTCTCTCTCTCTTTCGTGTATCGTCTTCATATATCCAGCTTTGTGTCATGTAGCCATGCCCTCGTCTCAGGTCCCACTCGGAAGAGGCCCTCCTCTGAAGGTGGTCTATGCAGGGGACAGGTGGTGATCACGTGGTTGGCAGTCTGCTCAGGCTCCCCGCACTCACACGCTGCACTGTCGGTTAGGCCCCATTTTTTCATGGACGCTTTGAAGCAGCCAACCCCTGTGCGAAGGCGGTTCAGGAGGGTCCATTGCCGGCGAGGTAGGTCTTCTCCTTCAACGCCACCTCCAGGATCCTGGATGTGATGGTGTAGGCGTGTCTGTCCTGCCGACTCCCACTCCTGCTTCCATGCCGCCGCCAGCCAGGCTTTGGTTGTCAGATCCTCCGGGATGGAATTAAGCATCTCTTGCGCGGCCTGATTGTATGGGTGGCGGGACTTGAGTCTGCTTGGAGGTATTGCCAGGGTGGTGGTTTCATGGAGGAGGTGCCAGCTGTGTTCCTGGGCTTTCCTTGCCAGGGCGAGGGTAGCGGCCTCTCGCCGTAGGCCGGCTGGCGCTATTCCTGCTAGGACTGGCAGGTAGAACACAGGGGTGGGTTTCAGGCAGCCAGTTATGATACGGAGTGCATTATTGATGGCCGTATCGACCTTCTTGGCATGTGGGCTTCTACTCCAGGTTGGGGCACAGTACTCGGCTGCAGAGAATACGAGGGCTTGTGTGGAGATACGTAGTACCTTGGCCGAGGCCCCCCAGGTTGTGCCAGCAAGGCGGCGGATGAGTGAGACCCTAGCTGTTACTTTAGCCCTCACTTCATCCAAATGTTGTTTGTAGGACAGTGTCCTGTCCAAGCGTACGCCCAGGTACTTTGGGGCCTGCTGGAACTCCAGGGGTTTGTTTTCCACTGAGATCTCCAACTCCCTTCTTGCTTCCCTGTTGCAGAGGTGGAATACTGCTGATACGGTCTTTCCGGTACTGAGCTGCAGTCGCCAGCTCCGAAGGTAGGCAGCCAGGACGTCCATATCCTGGTTGAGGCCCTCTTCAACCGCCTTCCATGTGGGTTGGTGTAACATGATGGCTAGATCATCCGCATATCCATACCTTCTAGATGTCGTCACCGGTAGGTCAAAGATGTAAATGTTGAAGAGCATCGGTGAGAGGACAGACCCTTGTGGGACCCCGTTTCTCAACCTCCTGAGCCTGCTGCGCTGGCCGTCACTGGTCTGGAGAATGAAGCTGCGGTTTGACAGCATCTCCATGATGAAGTTGACCATATGACGGTCCGGGATGGTTCTCAGCAGCTTCAGGTGGAGTCCGCGGTGCCATACGGTGTCGTAAGCGGCAGTCAGGTCCAGTAGTACCACCCCAGCTTTGGCTTTGGCCTGGAAGCTGTCCTCGAGATCTTGTGTGAGGAGGGTTACCTGGTCCACTGTAGACCTGCCCCGGCGGAAGCCCGCCTGTTCCTTCGGTAGCTGTGAGTCAACTACTGGCTCAATTCGGCTGTGTATCATCCTCTCCAGGATTTTAAAAGGGACGCACAGCAACGAAATTGGTCTGTAGGACTTGGGGTCATCCGCAGGTTTGTTGGGTTTCAAGAGGGCTATGACAGCGGCCCGTCGCCATGTCCTTGGGAGCTTGGACCTCCGGAGGCATGCAGAGAAGAATGCACACAGCCAGGCAGATGTTATTTCGCACTGGTGGGTCACGAACTCTGGGTGAATGTTGTCGGAGCCTGGTGCCTTGCCTTGTTTGAGTTTGGCCATAACGTCCTTGAGCTCAGCTGGTGTGAAATCTCCTGACAGGTTGGCATTGACACTGGCCGCCCTAGAGAGACTGGATACCTCGCGGGATGTTGAGCGGGCAAATTCTTTGTCTGCGTCTGGGAAGCGGCCATTTTTCAGGAGTTGGGCTGCGATGGCGTTTGCTGTCACAGGGCACTTGGGAGGTGGTGTACTTCTTCCTGAGAGCTGGTTTATGGTCTGCCACGCTTTACGGCTGGAGTGGGTAAAGTCAATCGACTCGACGACCTCTGTCCATCTAGCCCTGCGGGTGGCGTCCAACTTCTCAAGCAGTGCCGTTGCTGTCGCATCCACTTCAGCTCTTGAGCTAGCCTGCTGGTGGGCTCGCAGGAGGTGGTTGCACTCCTCGTTCCAACCCGGGATGTAGTTTGCATTGTAGCCTCGTGGTATGGATTTCTTCGCTGCCCCTGTCAACACTTCACAGTAGGCTGCATATGCGGCATCTACATCAGGAGTGTCTGGGTCCGGGAGGGTGGCGGATTTTCTCTCTGTGTCAGCAGAAAATGCATGCCAGTTGGCCTTCCGGAAATTCCATCTTTTGACAGGCTTCCCTGCAACCGGCTGCACCAGTGTTGGTATTCTGATGACAGACGGTCGGTGGTGTGATCGGGGGAACCTGTTAATGACCCTTCTCTCTGGCATCGGGTCATTACTGTGGAACACAGCAAAGGCGAGGTCTGGGTTGGTGAAGGTGTTCCATCTGGAGGAGTAGAAGCTTGGTGGCTCTTTGGGGTCAAACAGGAGATGGGCGTTTGCGTTGGAGGCCCACTCGCTCAGTGTCTCCCCATCCGGTGTTGTGTGGGAGTATCCCCAGTCGGTGTGCTGGCAGTTAAAATCCCCGGCGTAGATGGCGGGTGCCGGGGCAGTTGGGAGGGCCGATGTGGACAGTACAGATGGTGGGGGCTTGTACACGTTCACAACCGTTGTCTTCTGTATCCTTGTGGACAGCCACTCAAGGCTGGAGCCCGGTGGAGATTGTCCTGTGGCTGTCCAACTGAGGTCAGACCTGACAAAGGTGGCCATCCCGTGCTGCCTGCTGAGGATGGAGCCGGCGAGGTGGAACCCGGGCAACCTGAGAAAGTCTGCTTTTCCACAGTGCGTCTCCTGAAGGAGGACGGACGCGACTTCATGGGAGTCGGCGAGGTGGCGTATGATATCCAGTTTGGCGGTGGTGAGGCCCTCGACATTTAGCTGGAGCACTGCCAGGCCCTGGCGCTCGATGGTCGGGATGGCTGCCCGCCCTGACGTGAGCTTGCGTCCCCCCGGCCTCTTGCGCCCTGATCTGACAGCGTGACGATTGGGTGGCGACATTCGTTTCATGAGCTGGTCTTGCACCATATCTCATTACTCGCAGGGGAGGCCGCGTGGAGGCTGTCGTCTTCTCCCCCCCCTCCCGCCAGGTTGTTGTCAGCGCACCACGCCACCAGGTGCTGGACCTCCTCCCTGTAGGCTGCCTCATCGTTGTTCTTGATGAGGCCCACCACCGTTGCGTCGTTTGCAAACTTGATGATGGTGTTTGTACCATGTAGGGGAGCACAGTCGTGGGTGAAGAGGGAGTAGAGGAGAGGGCTCAGCACACAGCCCTGGGGGACGCCGGTGTTCAGGGTGAGGGTGGAGGAGGTGAGACTGTCTAACCTGACTGACTGGGGTCTGTTGGGTCTGCTCAGTTCCTGAGCACGCGGGATGCCATCAGGACCAGCTGCCTTATGCGCTTTTGTTCTGCTCAGTGCCGCACGCACGTCTGTGGGGGAGAGGGTGAGGGGTTGGTGGTCAGCGGGGAGAGTAGCCCTGTTAGGCCGTTCGTGGTTGTCCCAGTCTACGCTTGTAGACTGGGACAACCACACACACACCTACACACACCCCACCCTGAGACACTCTCCTACACACACCCCACCCTGAGACACACACCCCACCCTGACACACACTCTCCTACACACACCCCACCCTGAGACACACTCTCCTACACACACCCCACCCTGAGACACACTCTCCTACACACACCCCACCCTGAGACATACACCTACACACCCCCCACCCTGAGACACACTCTCCTACACACACCCCACCCTGAGACACACACCTACACACACCCCATATATGTGTTATTGTTCACACACACACACTCACACACACACACACACACACACACACACGCACACGCACACACACACACACACACACACACACACACACACACACACACACACACACACACACACACCATGAGACACACACTCCTACACACACCCCATATATGCGTTATTGTATTAACATGGTACATTCAAATTGAAGATGTTTATAACATGTTATTATTCGAATCCAATGTTTTACTCTAATTAAAGGTGTTTATAACATGTTATTATTCTAATTAAAGGTGTATATAACATGTTATTATTCTAATAAA
>CM051012.1:25184835-25272335 GCA_027704905.1 Muraenolepis orangiensis | reverse complement strand
ATCCAACCAGCATGCACTGGCAGAACCCACACCAAGTATGCAGGTAATCCAAGCTAATCCGATTTTACATTTGGTATTTAAGGTTTTAATCTGGTTGTATTATGGTTTTACATGTGGTATTTAAGGTTTTAATGTGGTTATAATCTTATTTGGTATCAATGGTATTGTTTTGGAGGGAATGGGGAGTAAGCATTCCAATGTACCTATACAATATATTGTATCTTGTTTCTATTTGACATGTGGTATTTAAGATTTTAATCTGGTTAAAATCTTGTTTACATTTGGTATTTAAGGCTTCAATCTGGTTTTCCACGTGGTATTTAAGATTTTAATCTGGTTCTTATCAGCAATCTAAAACATCTCAGGCAATGTGATGTGTAACATGGGGATATTTAAGGTTTTAATCTGGTTTAAATCTGGTTTCAGTTATATTGGAGACATCTCAGGAGAAGGTTTTAATCTGGTTTAATTTGGTTACAGTCATATTGGAGACATCTCAGGAGAAGTGATGTGTAACATGGGGATATTTAAGGTTTTAATCTGGTGTAAATCTGGTTTCAGTCATATTGGAGACATCTCAGGAGAAGTGATGTGTAACATGGGGATATTTAAGGTTTTAATCTGGTTTTAATCTGGTTTCAGTCATATTGGAGACATCTCAAGAGAAGTGATGTGTAACATGGGGATATTTAAGGTTTTAATCTGGTTTTAATCTGGTTCAAGTCAAGTCAAGTCAAGTACCGTTTATTGTCACTTCACAGTTTACACAAGTATAAAGCAGTGATGTGAAATCTATGTGCAAACCCGACGACAGTTAAAAAAAAATAAAAATAATGCAATTTATAAAATGCAAAATATCGGCACAACAAAGAGCAATATGTATATATAAATCAATGTAATAAAATATACATTGTTATATGCTATACGCCCTTGTTCAGCAGCCTGATGGCCTGACTGTGGAAGCTATCGCTAAGCCAATTTGTACGGCACTTGATACTGAGGTATCGCCTGCCTGACGGTAACAGTGAGTACAGTTCGTGGCTGGGGTGGGCAATGTCTTTATGATGCGTTTGGCCTTGGCCACGCACCACTGATTGTATATATCCAGGAGGGAGGGGAGCTCACCTCCAACGATATACTGGGCCGTCCGCACAACCCTTTGAAGCGCTCTGTGCTCGAGTGCGGTGCAGTTCCCGTACCAGGCGGTGATACACCCTGTAAGAACACTCTCGATGGTGCCGGTATAGAATGTTCTCAGGATGCGGGGGCCCATGCTGAATTTCTTCAGACGCCTGAGGAAATACAGGCGTTGTTTTGGGCCCTTTTCACCACGTGTGTGGTGTGCGTGGACCATGTGAGGTCCTCGGAGATGTGCACGCCGAGGAACTTGAAGCTGCTGACCCTCTCTACTGCAACACCGTCGATGGAGATAGGGCTGTGCTCTCCCCTCTGCTTCCTGAAGTCCACGATCAGCTCCTTGGTCTTCTTGACGTTGAGGGCGAGGCTGTTCTCCTGGCACCACTGCTTCAGCGATCCGACCTCCTCCCTGGAGGCTGTCTCGTCGTCGCCGGCGATCAGGCCCATCACTGTCGTGTCGTCAGCAAACTTGATGATGACGTTGGAGCTGTGCATAGCCATGCAGTCGTGGGTGTAGAGGGAGTAGAGGAGAGGGCTCAGCACGCATCCCTGGGGGGCTCCCGTGTTGAGGGTCAGTGGCTCTGAGGTGGTGCTGCCCATCCTCACCACCTGGCGGCGGCCTCTCGATGCATTTGCTGACAATCGAGGTGAGGGCTACAGGTCTATAGTCATTCAGGCATGTTACCTTGGGTTGTTTAGGGACAGGCACGATGGTGGATATCTTGAAGACCGCGGGGACAACAGCCTGGGACAGGGAGAGGTTGAAGATGTCTGCAAAGACTTCTGCAAACTGGTCTGCGCATGCTCTGAGAACGCGGCCCGGGATGTCGTCGGGGCCTGCCGCCTTACGGATGTTCAACCGCTTGAAGGTGCGGCGTACATCCGCCTCCGAGATGTTCAGCAGGCTGGTCTCCTCAGGCGGTGCTGGCTTCGGCGGGCTGCCGTTTACGTCGAACCGAGCAAAAAAAGTACTTAGCTCTCCTGGGAGGGAGGTAGAGGAGTTCTCTACACAACTGGTTCTCCCTCTGAAGTTCGTTATCGTCTGCAGCCCCTGCCACATACCCCTCGCATCGTGGTTCTTGAATTTATCTTCCACTCTGTCCTTATACTCCCGCTTGGCAGTGACGATGGTCTTACGGAGGTCGTAACGGGCTCTCGTATATTCCTCCGTATTCCCGGAGCCAAAGGCGGCGTTACGCGCGTGTAGGGCAGCGCAAACATCGCCGTTAATCCACGGTTTCTGGTTGGGATATATCCGAACCGACTTGGTCGGAACAACGTCATCTATGCACTTCTTGATGAACCCGGTGACCGACGACGCCTACTCGTTGATGTTATTGTCCGAGGCAACGCGGAACATGTGCCAGTCAGCGCAATCAAAACAATCCCGCAGCATAGAGTCCGATTGGTCCGACCAGCATTGGACCTCCCTCACAGCGATCGGTTGCTGCTTCAGTCTCTGCCTATAGGCAGGGAGCAGCTGGATAGAGCGGTGGTCTGATTTGCCGAACGGTGGGCGGAGGAGGGCCTTGTAGCCATCATGGAAGGGGGTGTAGCAGTGGTCGAGGATCCGCTCGCCCCGTGTGTTTCTCGTTATGTGTTGGTAGAACTTCGGGAGAACCTTCTTCAGGTTCGCCTTGTTGAAGTCCCCCGCCACGATGAGAGCAGCCTCGGGGTCTGCCGACTCCTGTTCGCTAATAGCCCCATACAGTTCCTTCAGCGCTGTGTCCGTGTTGGCTTGTGGGGGAATGTAAACAGCGGTCACTCCTGAGGTAGGTAGGTGTGGACGGCACATAAGCATCAGGTGCTCCAGGTACGGGGAACAGAAAGACTTGAGGGGATGTACATGACTTTGGTTGCACCAAGATCTGGTTTCAGTCATATTGGAGACATCTCAGGAGAATTGATGCGTAACATGGGGATATTTAAGGTTTTAATCTGGTTTTAGTCATATTGGAGACATCTCAGGAGAAGTGATGTGTAACATGGGGATATTTAAGGTTTTAATCTGGCGGGCTTTGGAATTGTCGGCAGTGCAGAAAACTGAGTTCACCTCAGGCTATGTATCCTTGCTTGCCCTGAACTTCCTTGCTCTTACTGAGACTTGAATCAGCCCTGAAAACACTAACGCCTGCTGCTTTGTCAGATGTGTACTTTTTTTCTCACACTCCCAGAGTTGCAAGACGAGGTGGTGGTACTGGGCTGTTGATTTCGCGTGACTGGAAATACTCCCCCAATTCCATTCCACAGTTCTCCCCCTCTTCATTTGAATTTGCTGTAACTGTTTGTTTTCCATTTAAGCTCATTATTGCAGTTGTTTATCGTCCACCCGGCCCAGCTGGTGACTTCTTGGAGGAGCTTGACATGCTCATCTCCCACTTCCCTGATGATGGTTCTGACCTCATCCTTCTTGGCGACTTCAACATCTTGCCTGAGAAATTGGACCCTCTTCTCTCCTTCCTTGCCTCCTTCGACCTTTCCCGCCGCCCCTCTCCTCCTCCGACCCACAAGGCCGGCAACCAGCTGGACCTCATCTTCACCAGACACTGCGATACAGTAAACCTTTCAGTTACTCCTCTCCGAGTGATCTATCCGATCACTTCTTCATGTCCTTCTCCCTCTTCCTCCCTTCCCTCCCACTCTCCCCCTACCAAGATGGTGACGTCCCGTCGCAATCTCCGCACACTCACCCCTGCCGATCTCTCCTCTTCTGTTCTCTCTGCCCTCCCTCCTCCTGATTCGTTCTCTGTTCTACCCCCTGATATTGCCACTGACCTTCTTCTCTCTACCCTGTCCTCCTCTCTGGATACTCTCTGGACCCTCACCTCCAGGTCTGCACGTCCAACTCCACGTGCCCCCTGGAGGTCGGACTCAGTGCGTACGCAGAGGCAGAGCCTCAGAGAGGCGGAGTGCAGGTGGAAGAAAGGAAAACCCCCAGAGGACCTTCTCCATCTTCAAGGGCTCCTGTCAAACTTCTCCTTGTCGCTTTCATCCGCCAAAGCTGCATTTTACTGTTCCAAAATTCAAAGTGCAGCATCTAACCCTAAAAAACGGTTTGATACTTTTTCCTCCCTCCTCCATCCCCCTCCCCCTCCCCCAGCTCCTCCCTTCTCCCGGATGATTTCACCAACTTCTTTGACAAGAAGGTCAACGATATCCGATCCTCCTTCCCTGACCCCCCGGCCGATGCTCGCATCAACCACCCATGTCTTCCCCCCACCCTCCCACATCCCTCCCTTACCCATTTCTCTCCCAGATGATGTTCTTCACCTCATCACATCCAGCCGCCCCACTACATGCTCACTGGATCCAGTTCCCTCCCCTCTGCTTCAGTCCACTGCACCTGAACTCCTGCCCTTCCTGACACACATCATCAACACATCTCTGACTTCTGGATGCTTTCCCGCTGCTTTCAAGACTGCCAGAGTCACCCCCCTTCTGAAGAAACCAACACTCGACCCCTCTGAACTCAAGAACTACAGACCGGTATCCCTTTTGCCCTTCTTATCCAAAACTCTTGAACGTGCTGTCTTTAACCAATTGTCCTTGTATCTCCACCAGAACTGCCTCTTGGATCCCCACCAATCTGGTTTTAAGGCAGGTCACTCGACAGAAACTGCCCTTCTGGCAGTAACTGAGTCGCTCCATGTTGCTAGAGCAAATTCGCTGGACCTGTCGGCAGCATTCGACACTGTGAACCACCAGATTCTCCTCTCCACCCTTGAGTGGATGGGTGTCTTGGGCTCTGCTCTCGCCTTGTTTGCATCCTACCTGACGGGTCGCTCCTACCAGTTGGCACTGGGAGGGTTTGTGTCGGAACCATGCCGACTGACTACTGGGGTTCCACAAGGATCGGTCCTGGGTCCTCTTCTCTTCTCCCTCTATACAACGTCCCTTGGTGCTGTTATCCACTCCCATGACTTATCCTACCACTGCTATGCTGACGACACCGAACTTGTCATTTGTCGTTTGGTCTTGGTCTTGTCGTTTCCCCCCTTGGACACAAGTGGAAACACGCATTGCCGCGTGCTTAGCAGACATTTCGAAGTGGATGTCGATGCACCACCTAAAGCTCAACCTGGACAAGACTGAGCTAGTGTTCTTCCCGGCAAAGGGCTGTCCGCACCGAGACCTGGCTGTCACCATTGATGATGCTGTGGTGACACCTACTTGGACCGCAAGGAATCTGGGTGTGACCCTGGACGACCAACTGTCGTTCTCGGCAAACATTGCATCGGTGACACGCTCCTGCAGATTCCTCCTCTACAACATCAGGAGGATTCGGCCTTTTCTCACTGAAAAGGCTGCGCAGGTGCTCATCCAGGCTCTAGTCATCTCCCGGCTGGACTACTGCAACTCCCTCCTTGCTGGCGCCCCGGCATTTGCCATCAGGCCCCTGGAGCTCATTCAGAAAGCTGCAGCTCGCCTGGTGTTCAACCGCCCCAAGTACTCCCACACATCTACCCTCTTCGGGCTCTACACTGGCTACCTGTTGCTGCTCGCATCCAGTTCAAGACCTTGGTGCTAGCCTACAAGGCAGTAAAAGGTACTGCTCCATCGTACCTCCAGGCAATGGTCAAGTCCTACATCCCAACCCGTCCACTTCGCTCGGCTTCTTCGGGCCGTCTGCTTGCCCCCTCACTTAGGGGCCCGTGGGGCCGATCTACGCGGTCACAGCTCTTCTCCGTCCTGGCCCTAATTTGGTGGAACAAACTCCCCATGGAGGTCATGACTGCAGAGTCACTCCCATCTTCCCGCAGGCTGAAAACCCATCTCTTCAGGACACACTTCCCGGGTCTTTCCTCGTATCGCTAAGTCAATTAAGTCAGTCAAAAGTAGATTACATATTATAGATAGGTATATATTGTTCTAGATATTGTTGCATATTGTTTGCCAACTTATTTGACTTTGCCTGAATTATTGTACTCCTACCTGAGCACTGGTTCAGTTATTGGAGACTTGTTAGAAATGAAATGCACTTTTGACTTCTGGTGACGAGATGTTCTCTCACCTTCCTTTGTTGAAACACACTATTGTAAGTCGCTTTGGATAAAAGCGTCTGCTAAATTAGTGTAATGTAATGTAATGTAATGTGGTTTAAATGTGGTTTCAGTCATATTGGAGACGTCTCAGGAGAAGTGATGTGTAACATGGGGATATCAGCTGACATCAGTCAGACTGAGGTCCTTGTTGGGGCACCAGGCAGCTATGAGTGGCAAGGTTAGTGGAGCTCTGTCTCTCTATCTCTATCTCTCATTCTATCTCTTTTCATTCTATAGTTTCTCATTTTCTCTCTTCTCATTCTATCTTTTCTCATTCTATCTCATCTTATTCTATCTTTTCTCATTCTATCGCTTCTATCCATCTCTTTATATCTCTTCTCTTTATATCTGGTTTCTAGGTAATGTCCATGAGTGTGTGTGTGAATGTGTGTAATGGATGCTTTTATATAGCGCTTTTATCCAAAGCGCTTTACAAGTCATGCCTCACATTCACCCATTGATACACCGACGGCGGAGTCAGCCATCAAGGAGTCAGCCATCAAGGAGACAGCCAGCAGTCAGGAGCAGTTAGGGTTAGGGGGTCTTGCTCAAGGACACCTCGACAGTTTTGCGTGTGTGTGTGTTTTCCATGTAATGTGTGTTTGTTTTCCAGGTAGTGTGTGTGTTTTCCAGGTTTGTTTTTGTGTGTGTGAGAGTTTTCCAGGTATTGTGTGTATTTTCCAGGTAATGTGTGTTTGTTTTCCAGGTAGTGTGTGTGTTTTCCAGGTAGTGTGTGTGTTTTCCAGGTAGTGTGTGTGTTTTCCAGGTAATGTGTGTGTGTTTTCCAGGTAATGTGTGTGTGTGTTTTCCAGGTAATGTGTGTGTGTTTTCCAGGTAATGTGTGTGTGTTTTCCAGGTAATGTTCATGCAGCCTGGAAGAATCCCCAGCTTCTTTATGATCCTGAACGAAGCTCCTTTCCAAACATGGGCAAACGACATGCCTACATTGGTAATACATTTAAAATAGAGTTATATAAAGTAATATATAACTCTTAAAGGAATATCTAAAAACACTTCCTCTAGAACAGTTCAAAATATTGTTAAACATTTATCAGTATTGAGCATTCTCAGGCTTCTAATTTACATTTACATTGCATTAAATTACAATAAATGACATTACATTGCATTACATAACATTACATAACATAAAATGACATTTGATTACATCAGATGACAACATTACATTACATTACATTACATTAGATGCCATTAAATTACATGAAATTACATAACCTGACATACCATTACATTACATTAGATGACATTACATTACATAACATAACAGTTGATTAGATTGGATTAGATTACATAACATAACATTATATAAGATTTCATTACATTACATTAGATGACATAACATTACACAACATAACATTTCATTAGATTACATTACATTAGATTACATTGGATTTGATTACATTACATTACGTGATATTAGATTACATTAAATTACATTACATTACATTAGATGACATTACATTAGATGACATTACATTGCATTACATTTCATTAGATGACATTACATTAGATGACATTACATTAGATGACATTACATTGCATTACATTACATTAGATGACATTACATTAGATGACATTACATTAGATGACATTACATTAGATGACATTACATTGCATTACATTTCATTAGATGACATTACATTAGATGACATTTCATTAGATGACATTACATTGCATTACATTACATTAGATGACATTACATTAGATGACATTACATTGCATTACATTTCATTAGATGACATTACATTAGATGACATTACATTGCATTACATTTCATTAGATGACATTACATTAGATGACATTACATTGCATTACATAAAAATAGCACTCTAACATAGTTGTAGGTTTCTCTGACCCTCGACCAGCTAATGTTAGATGAAGAGGTTCCAGCTCCTTATCAACTCAACTCAAATGACCGGCATTCAGGTGGGATTTCCGTGTTGGTAGTGGGCGGGGCCTATCTTAAATAGGTGTTTGAAAGTGGGCGGGGCCTAGCTTAAAGAGGTGTTTGAAAGTGGGTGGGGCCTAGTTAAACAGGTGTTAGTATCTGTGTGTGTATGTGTGTGTGTGTGTGTGTGTATATGTGTGTTAATTTGTGTGTGTGTGTGTGTGTGTGTGTGTGTGTGTGTGTGTGTGTGTGTGTGTGTGTGTGTGTGTGTGTGTAGGATATTCTGTGGTTCTTGCTACACATTTACTGAGCAAAGATGCTGTAACCATCGTAACAGGTAAGGATAAGATAGACAGACAGAAAGAGATAGACACAGATAAACAGACACAGACAGGTAGACACAGACACACAGGTGTGTGTGTGTGTGTGTGTGTGTGTGTGTGTGTGTGTGTGTGTGTGTGTGTGTGTGTGTGTGTGTGTGTAGGGGCTCCTCGTGATGATGTCAGAGGGTCGGTGTTCCTGGCTGAGAGGAGAAACCAGTTCCTGGTTGTCAGCCAATCACTGCACGGCCAACAGCTGGGCAGCTACTATGGAAACGCTCTGGCTATTACTGATCTCAATAATGACGGGTGATCACACACACACACTGCTATTAATTACTGGTATTATACATACATATACACTGCATATATACTATTATATACTATTATATACATATATATATATATATATGATATGTATGTAAATACTATATGTTGTATGTTGTCCTCTAGATGGAGCGAGCTCCTGGTGGGAGCTCCCTTCTTCTTCAGCCCTGAGGAGGAGCAAGGTGGAGCTGTCTATGTCTACCACAACCTGGCAGGTTCTCTGCAGCTCCTGCAGGTTCTCCACGGACCTCCTGGCTCAGCCTTCGGCATGGCTCTGAGCAGCGCTGGAGACCTGGACCAAGACGGCTACCAGGGTACTACACACACACACACACACACACACATGTATATATATATATATATATATATATCAGTGGCGGGCCGTGCATGTCCCACCTAGGCCTTCAGCCATGTCCTCCACAGTCCTACCTGAGTTAGTCCACCTCTTAATACCATCATTATGACGCCATGGCTCTAGAAACTATACATTTAGACACCTTAACATAGTCAAGTACAACAGAGTTATATTAATATTTATGAAGCATTTATAATCAAGAGTGTTAAACTACCAGCTTTAAGATCGCTTGGATACTGTCAAAACTTAAAAATAAAAGGCACTTTTAAGGGATTAGTCTACAGTTTTATTAAGTCCACCAAAAGTATGTGAGCTTTAACAAGTTTGTTCACTAAACAGCACATTGTCGCACCCAAAGCAGCTTCATTTAAGAAACGTGACGACAAAGACACACAAACTATTCACTGAAAATAAAAAGAAGAAAACAAACTAATTTGCATTTGTTCATGAGGATATAATTGCATCAGTGGTGAAAGTGTATTCCTAGCCTTGAATGTCCACTTTGATAAAGGTTCAACCAAAACAATTCAACAAGTCTCCTTTTACTGCACAGCTGAGCCAGTGGCCACACATCTCTCTACATCTCTTGCAGATGTTTTTTATATATTTGTCATTTTAATTACATATATATTCATTTGTTAATATTGATTTAATATTAACGAAAAATAAAATGACAAAAATATATTAAAATAAAATAAAAAATAAAATGCTTTGTACTCACCAAACAACAACTAAACAACATAAACAACGATTATTTGAACACAAAATCCATCCTCCTGTCTTTCCTCAAGAAGACTTCAATGACTCTTGTACAGTTGATCTGTGCGTTTCAGTTCCATAATAACAGCTTGTAGAAATCTACACAAATTAACTTGTTCAAGTTCAGCTTGCTAGCTCTGCATAGCTCCGCCTCTCAGTAGCGCGTATCCAATCAAAAGACGTGCGCGTGCTGACGTTATCGTACGCCTGCTAGCTGGCCCCGGTGTCGCCAACTCGAAATCTGATTGGTTAACGCCACCGTTTTGTTTCTGTTCACTTTAAGCTCCAGGCGCCCGCACTGTTGATTCTGAAGGCCTAAGGGCAGATTACTTGGACCCTGGCAACACATTATGGCTGAAATATGATTGGATAAAAGCTCTAACATAAAGGCCAGCCCTCCAAACCTCGATCTGAGGCTGGAAGCAGCGTAACCAAGAGGAAAGCTATGAAATGAAGATAATAGACTATGGGGAATAATTTAATACATATTTGTGGAAGAAATCTATAAATTAATTTAATTTATATTCTGATGATGTTTAGGCCAGCAGAGAAGGCCTTGCTGGCCCTGACGGCCCACCACTGATATTATGTTTCTGATCAAGACTGGTACCAGTATATATCAATATATATAGTATAAATAAAATACTTTGATAATATCAAAGGTGTGTTTCTGTGTATGTGTGTGTGTGTGTGTGTCTTACTGTGTGTGTGTGTGTGTGTGTGTGTGTGTCTTACTGTGTATGTGTGTGTGTGTGTCTTACTGTGTGTGTGTGTGTGTGTCAGACTTTGCTGTAGGAGCACCTTTTTATCAAACAGGAAGTGTTTATATATGGACAGGAAGTGCCACCGGTATCTCCCAAGAACCAAGCCAGGTAACACACACACACACACACACACACACACACACACACACACACACACACACACACACACACACACACACACACACACACACACTATAGGGTGGCAGCAGTATAGTGTGTGTATTATGTAAGGGATAATCTATAATACTATAATACACTATAAACAAAAAAATACACAGTGATCGTAACCATGGCCACACCAGTCTGGGATCATACCATCGTCGCCATGACAACACCAGTCTTGTGATCATACCATCGTCGCCATGACAACGCCAGTCTGGTGATTACACCATCGTCGCCATGACAACACCAGTCTGGTGATCTCACCATCATAACCATGACCAGGCAGACTTAACCCTGCCTAACCCTGGCTGACTTAACTATGCCTTAACATATGATATATGTATAATTGTATGTATAGTGTATAATTCTATGTATATTGTGTATAATATAAGTATAATTGTATGTATATAGTGTATAATATATGTATAATTATATGTATGGTGTAATTATGGATAATTGTATGTATATAGTGTATAATGTATGTATAATTATATTTATAGTGTATAATATATCCCCAGCTCCTCCTAGCAACGTGTTGAGGTGTCCACAGTAAGACCCCCTAACCCTAACTGCTCCTGACCTGCTGGCTGTCTCCTTGATGGCTGACTCCGCCGTCGGTGGTTGAATGTGTGTATGAATGGGTGAATGTGAGACTTGATATGTAAAGTGCTTTGGATAATATAAAAGCATCCATTAATATATGTATAATTAGATACACATTCATCCTCCGACGGCGGAGTCAGCCATGCAAGGAGACAGCCAGCAGGTCAGGAGGGTGATATTGGATATGTATATAGTGTATCATTTATGTATAATTATATGTATATTGTGTATAATATATGCAATAATGTGTTTAGGTGATCCGGGGCAGTGAGGTGTTTCCAGGGTTCAGGACCTTTGGTTTTTCTCTGTCCGGAGGTTTGGACGTGGACCAGAACCTCTTCCCTGACCTGCTGGTCGGGTCCTTGGACGACACAGTGGCTTTACTGAGGTTCTCAATACTTACTGAATATCTACTCAATATATATGTTCATCTAGATCCTTCTGTCCATCTGTTAATGGACTCCATGTTATCTAGACTCCAAGTTAATCTGACCATCTGTTAATGGACTCCATGTTAATCTAGACTCCATGTTAATCTGACCATCTGTTAATAGACTCCATGTTAATCTAGACTCCATGTTAATCTGACCATCTGTTAATAGACTCCATGTTAATCTAGACTCCATGTTAATCTGACCATCTGTTAATGGACTCCATGTTAATCTAGACTCCATGTTATTCATACACACATTCAGCCACCGAGGGCGTAGTCAGCCATGCACGAGACAGCCAGCACGTTGGGAGCAGTTAGGGTGTCTTGCATCTCCACACTTGGCTAGGAGGAGCTCAGGAATCTAACCAGCAACCTTCTGGACGACCGCTCTTCCTCCGGAGCTCCTGCCGCCCTAAAAGAAAGGGCGTAAAGTGATAGCCACACTTTAATTAACATGTGAACAACTTTATTTGTGGATCTCCTAGTCTTGCTTAAATTGTACCACACCTGTAGACACACCTGTAGACACACCTGTAGATACACCTGTAGACATACCTATAGATACACCTGTAGACATACCTGTAGATACACCTGTAGACACACCTGTAGATACACCTGTAGACACACCTATAGATACACTTGTAGACATACCTGTAGATACACCTGTAGATACACCTGTAGATACACCTGTAGACATACCTGTAGATACACCTGTAGACATACCTGTAGATACACCTGTAGACATACCTGTAGATATACCTGTAGATACACCTGTAGACTTACCTGTAGATACACCTGTAGATACACCTGTAGATACACCTGTAGACATACCTGTAGATACACCTGTAGATACACCTGTAGACACACCTGTAGATACACCTGTAGATACACCTGTAGACATACCTGTAGATACACCTGTAGATACAACTGTAGACATACCTGTAGATACATCTGTAGATACACCTGTAGACATACCTGTAGATACACCTGTAGATACAACTGTAGACATACCTGTAGATACACCTGTAGACACCTGTAGATACACCTGTATACATACCTGTAGATACACCTGTTGATACACCTGTAGACACACCTGTAGATACACCTGTGTACATACCTGTAGATACACCTGTAGACACACCTGTAGATACACCTGTAGATACATCTGTATACATACCTGTAGATACACTTGTAGACACACCTGTAGGTGTACAGCTGTATCTACAGATGTATCTACAAGTGTATCTACAGGTGTATGTTATGGACGCACTGATTGTACAGATGAACTCCAGTTCAATTAGACAAAACTCTATGAGATGTGTAAGGAGTAGTTCAAATGTAACCTTCTGTTGTAAAATATATTAGTTTTCACGACCATCATTTCATTTTGTACATTAATATTTAATTTATGAAATATTTGTGGATCAGGAACACACAATATGATTTGTCTTCTGTGGTTTACAAATAATGAAGTCCAATAAAAAGAGACAGGTTGGTGTTGATGACAAATGATTGACAGGTTGTTGGTTTTAGGGTGTGTTGATGACAAATGATTGACAGGTTGTTGGTTTCAGGGTGTGTTGATGACAAATGATTGACATGTTGTTGGTTTCAGGGCCCGGACGGTCATCCGACTGAACCAAACTCTCACAGTGACTCCTGAAATCCTTGATCCCGCATCCTGTGATGAGTGGTACCTGCCTGCCTGCCTGATTGTGTCTGTCTGTCTGTCTGTCTGTCTGTCTGTCTGTCTGTCTGTCTACCGGTCTGTCTGTCTGCCTACCTGTCTGTCTGATGGATTGTCTGTCTACATGTCTGTCTGTCTGACTGATAAACTGTCTGTCTGATGAACGGTCTGTCTGTGTGTCTGTTTTTCAGTTTACAGGTCAAGGTGTGTTTTTCCATTCTTAGTCGAGGCGTCAAGAAAGTAAAAAACGTCAGTAAGTAAGCGTCATATCATATATTATGGAATCACCCCGACTGCTACTGCAGGTCCTTGGTGTTAACGAGATAACTCAAACATTATTACCAATCCAGAATTCTTGTTTCTCAAATGTGTAGATATCATTGAGGGTGAGAACTGATTTGATTTAAAGTGTTTGGTTTGATTTTAAGAGTGGCCACCAGGGACGCTTCACAGCTGACTCTCTGAACTGTAGGTCCAATAAGCTCACACCCAAATGAAAGGTCTGGACCTCAGGATATTATGTCAAAGTGTGGCGCTTCTCAGCTTCATAATTGAGTTTTATGCTGGCTAATTGCCAAATAATCTTATTTCAATCATATCTCTGCAACTGTAGGTTCAATGTGGGATTGGCAGATGGTTGAACACAAGTCTTTACCTCAGACGGCGTAGGCTAAGTTTTATTAGATGTTATAATATATGTTTATATGTTTTATAGTGCTGTACTTCACTGTGATCGCTGCCATGATGATATACTATTTATTTGATATATACTTATAATATATATTTATATATATATTTTCTAGCGCTACACTTCACGGTGATCGCTGACGTCACACGCCACAAACCCCGACTGCGTTTCCATGACAACGGACATCATGTATACTCTGGGATCCTGACCCTAGTAACGCACCCTAGATACCGTTGTCAGGAATACACTCTAGGAGTAGTGGTGAGACAATACAAATGTATATATATATAATATATATAATATATATTACATTATATGATATTATAAATCATATACTGTATATAATATATATTATGTATTAAAATAAATATAAATAACAATCTACGAATAGTTGTGAGACAAAAATAATGTATATATAGAATATATAGAATATACATTACATTATATGATATGATATATCATGTATAATGTATAGAGTTTATGTATTATATACATTATAGAATATAACATAATAATGATAATGTACTGTGTATATATATATATATAGTATCTATAACACGACCCTACACATTACATAAACACACTCAGTTTATATAATAATGTATATATATAATGTATATAACAATATATATGGTAAATGGACATTTATATAGCGCTTTTCTAACCGATGGTTACTCAAAGCGCTCTACCTCCTGAGCTATACTGCCGCCCCAGTATATATATATCAAATGTATATCAAGATACAATATATACAATATTATATATGCATTATTATACTATATATACACAATATACAGTATATATATATACATTATTATACAATATATACACATTATTTTACAATACATATATATATTATATACAATACAATATATACATATATTTACATATATATTTATACATTATCATACAATATATATACATTATTATACAATATGGTGTATGGTATATATACTATAATAACTATATATATTGTATAATGTATATATATATTGTATATATTGTATAATAATTTATATATATATTGTATACTAATGTATATATATATTGTATATATTGTATAATAATGTGTATATATATATTGTAGATATTGTATAATAATGTTTATATATATTGTATTTATTGTATAATAATGTATATATATAGTATATATTGTATAATAATGTATATATCTATTTTATAATAATGTATGTGTATATATAAAAATATATATTGTAAAATAATGTATATATATATATATATATATATATATATAGTATATAATGTATAATAATGCTTATATATAGTATATATTGCATAATATTGTATTGTATATATTCTATAATAATGTATATATATTGCATAATAATGTATATATATTGTATTTATTGCATAATATTATATATATATATTGTAAATATTCTATAATAATGTATATATTGTATGTATTGTATAATAATGTATATATATATATTGTATATATATTGTAAATATTGTATGATAATGTATATATATATATTGTATGTATAATAATGTATATATATATTGTATATCTATATGTATGTGTGTAGAAGCCTATGGAGGAGTTGGTGTCTCCGCTGATTTTCAGTCTCAACTCGTCTTTGGAAAACTCTGACCTCCAGCTGGAGAACCCTCAGCACACCCACAGACAGGTCTGTCTCTACCTGTCTCACCCATCGACTGGTGTGTCTCTACCTGTCTCACCAACAGGCAGGTCTGTCTCTACCTGCCTAACCCACAGACAGGTCTGTCTCTACCTGTCTCACCCATCGACTGGTGTGTCTCTACCTGTCTCACCAACAGGCAGGTCTGTCTCTACCTGCCTAACCCACAGACTTGTCTGTCTCTACCTGTCTCACCCACAGACAGGTCGGCCTCTACCTGTCTGTCTGTATCTACCTGTGTCTTTCACCCACAGACAGGTCTGTCTGTCTATCTTTCTGTCTGTATCTACCTGTCTCTTTCACCCACAGACAGGTCTGTCTCTACCTGTCTAACCCACAGACTGATCTTTCTCTACCTGTTTCACCCACAGACAGGTCTGTCTCTTACTCTTCCTGTCTCTCTGTACCTGACTGTCTCTCTCTACCTATCTTTATGTTTGTCTCTACCTGTCTGTCTGTCTCTACCTATTTTTACGTCTGTCTCTACCTGTCTGTCTGTCTTGCAGCAGGTCCACATCTTCAAGTTATGTGGCTCAGACCATCGTTGCCATAGCAACCTCCATATGACCGCTGAGTTCACCAATCAGGATCTACTTCCTCTCCCAAAGTAACACACCTCTTCCTGTCCACATACACACCTCTTCCTGTCCACATATACACCTGTTATACACCATATATATTTTTACATACAATATATACTGCATAGACTTTTAGATATTTGAACAGAATTATGAATCACTATAAATTCAAGTCCTGCTATTTACCCTTTGATCATACCACCAGGCAGAAAGATCCGATGAATTTAAGTACAATCAGGGCCTGTGATGATATAGATGATAGATACCTGGTAAGATCTTAGAGGACCAGTTAAATATTAGAGGACCAGTAAGATCTTAGAGGACCAGTTAGATCTTAGAGGACCAGTTAGATATTAGAAGACCAGTTAGATCTTTGAAGACCAGTTAGATCTTAGAGGATCAATAAGATCTTAGAGGACAGGTTAGATATTAGAGGACCAGTTAGATATTAGAGGACCAGTTAGATCTTAGAAGACCAGTTAGATCTTAGAGGACCAGTTAGATCTAAGAGGATCAGTAAGATCTTAGAGGACAGGTTAGATATTAGAGGACCAGTTAGATATTAGAGGACCAGTTAGATCTTAGAAGACCAGTTAGATCTTAGAGGATCAGTAAGATCTTAGAGGACAGGTTAGATATTAGAGGACCAGTTAGATCTTAGAGGACAGGTTAGATCTTAGAGGACCAGTTCGATCTAAGAGGACCAGTAAGATCTAAAAGGACCAGTAAGATCTAAAAGGACCAGTAAGATCTAAGAGGACCAGTAAGATCTAAAAGGACCAGTAAGATCTTAGAGGACCAGTTCGATCTAAGAGGACCAGTAAGATCTAAAAGGACCAGTAAGATCTAAAAGGACCAGTAAGATCTAAAAGGACCAGTAAGATCTAAGAGGACCAGTAAGATCTAAAAGGACCAGTAAGATCTTAGAGGACCAGTTTGATCTAAGAGGACCAGTTAGATCTTGATTGAGGTGACGAATCCCATGAGTTGAACAATTTACAGATCTCAAAGCTGATATTAAGAAATAATATTTATATATATATTATAACGTGTGTGTGTGTGTGTGTGTGTGTGTGTGTGTGTGTGTGTGTGTGTGTGTGTGTGTGTGTGTGTGTGTGTGTGTGTGTGTGTGTGTGTGTGTGTGTGTGTGTGTAGTCAACTGGGTTTCCAGGTGTTCCGTTACAACAGCAGCAACAGGAAGCTATTTCTTGTTGTCAAGGTAACCAACGTCCCGGCTCCAATGCGGTTAGCAGAGGATGCTTACCTGACAACGCTCAACATTAGCATCCCTCCGTCGCTTGGGTATGCTGGAGTCCGTAGCAAGGTGAGAGTACCACCTAGTGCTAACCTGTACCACCTAACCCCAACCCATTATCAAACTCTCTTTATCAAATATCCCGCTTTTAACTTTATTCTATTTTTATTCTATTTTTATCTTATTTTTATAACTGCTGTCTGTCGTCGGGTATTGCACATAAGATTTTCACATCACTGCTTTATACTTGTGTAAACTGTGAAGTGACAATAAACTTGACTTGGCTAACCCTGACTCTAACCCATTATCAAACTCTAACCCCCCTAACCCAAACATGATATCTAACCCTAATCCTTCAAATCAGATTATGTTGGTTGTGTGTACTGACGGATGTGGTGTGTTGCAGTGTGTACTGATAGAGGTGGTGTGTTACAGGGTGTAGTTTGTACTGATACAGGTGGTGTGTTACAGGGTATAGTTTGTAGTGGTGTGTTACAGGGTGTAGTGTGTAACTGATGGAGGTGGTGTTACAGGGTGTAGTGTGTACTGATAGAGGTGGTGTGTTACAGGGTGTAGTGTGTAACTGATAGAGGTGGTGTGTTACAGGGTGTAGTGTGTAACTGATGGAGGTGGTGTTACAGGGTGTAGTGTGTAACTGATGGAGGTGGTGTGTGACAGGGTGTAGTGTGTAACTGATGGAGGTGGTGTGTTACAGGGTGTAGTGTGTAACTGATAGAGGTGGTGTGTGACAGGGTGTAGTGTGTAACTGATGGAGGTGGTGTGTGACAGGGTGTAGTGTGTAACTGATGGAGGTGGTGTGTGACAGGGTGTAGTGTGTAACTGATGGAGGTGGTGTGTGACAGGGTGTAGTGTGTAACTGATGGATGTGGTGTGTTACAGGGTGTAGTGTGTAACTGATGGATGTGGTGTGTTACAGGGTGTAGTGTGTACTGACGGAGGTGGATTGCTATGTGAACTTGGGAATCCTTTCCTCAGCTTCGAGGAGGTGAACACTTAAGATCTCATGAACAAATTCATATTTACATAATTATATATAACATAATTGATTGATAATAACATCATAATATAATGTAATGAAACATGAGATTCTCTGATCTCTCATCAGACTGAGGTGGTCGTCCTGTTGGAGACACAAGATAATTACCTGGACACGAGAAAACTAGTAACACACCTGCACCTCACTACGTATGAGACACATCTCACTACATGAGACATCTCACTACATGAGACACACCTCACTACATGAGACACACCTCACTACATGAGACACACCTCACTACATGAGACACACCTCACTACATGAGACACACCTCACTACATGACACACCTCACTACATGAGACACACCTCACTACATGAGACACACCTCACTACATGAGACACACCTCACTACATGAGACACACCTCACTACATGACACACCTCACTACATGAGACACACCTCACTATATGAGACACACCTCACTACATGAGACACCTCACTACATGAGACACACCTCACTACATATGAGACACACCTCACTACATGAGACACACCGCACTACATATGAGACACACCTCACTACATGAGACACCTCACTACATGAGACACACCTCACTACATGAGACACCTCACTACATGAGACACCTCACTACATATGAGATACCTCACTACATGAGATACCTCACTACATGAGACACCTCACTACACATGAGACACCTCACTACATATGAGACACACCTCACTACATGAGACACACCTCACTACATGAGACACCTCACAACATGAGACACACCTCACTACGTATGAGACACACCTCACTACATGAGACACACCTCACTACATGAGACACCTCACTACATATGAGACACCTCACTACATATGAGACACCTCACTACATGAGACACCTCACTACATGAGACACATCTCACTACATGAGACACCTCACTACATGAGACACACCTCACTACATGAGACACACCTCACTACATGAGACACCTCACTACATGAGACACCTCACTACATATGAGACACACCTCACTACATGAGACACCTCACTACATGAGACACACCTCACTACATGAGACACACCTCACTACATGAGACACCTCACTACACATGAGACACACCTCACTACGTCTGCTGTCTCTCTACCTATCTTTCTTTCTGTCTGTCTGTCTGTTTACAGGCTGAGTGACCAGACTCCAGTTTCCATATCTCTTCCTCTTCTGCTGGAGTTTGCACTGGATACCAACTTCTTCCTGTAGGAACACACACACACACACACACACACACACACACACACACACACACACACACACACACACACACACACACACACACACACACACACACACACACTCATGCATGATTGTGTGATTTTAACTGTTTTTTTTAACAGAAGAAACCAGCCAATCAGCAGCCAGTTTGGTGGTCATGTGATCGGGGAGTCAGCGGTGAAGAGGTCCGGGCACATCGGCAGCCCGCTGCTCTTCACTCTGCAGGTTGTCACGGAACCATCAACGTTGTCATGGAAATCCCCTGTCATGGTAGTAACTGTGTTGTGATAGGTCGATGTGGTCGGTAAGCCACGAGGCAGTCCACTACACCTGGAGGTGGAGTTCAGTTGGCCGTTGGAGTCAACCAGCGGGAAATGGCTGCTCTACCTTACGGAGATCCGCCTGGACGGAACCTCAGAACAACACTGCATCACCCCGGGCAACATCATCAACCCCCTCAACCTCACCGTAACTATAGCAACCACAACACCATCAACCTCAACGTAACTATTGCAACCACAACAAGCACCATCAACCTCACCGTTACTATAGCAACCGCAACACCATCAACCTCACCGTTACTATAGCAACCGCAACACCATCAACCTCAGTGTTACTATAGCAACCACAACACCATCAACCGCACCGTAACTATAGCAACCGCAACACCATCAACCTCACCGTTACTAAAGCAACTGCAACACCATCAACCTCACTGTAACTATAGTAACCACAACAAGCACCATCAACCTCACTGTAACTATAGCAACAGCAACACCATCAACCTCACTGTAACTATAGCAAACAAAACATAAATAAAGTGACCCTATGGGTATGCTATCACATAATTATGATAATAAGATGAGATAATTATTAGATAACATATGGGATAATGACATAGGGTTTGATATAATGAGATAAAAGGATGGGAATAGTATATGCAATAATAAGATAATGAGATAGGGTATGATACAATGACATAAGATAATGAGATAAGGTATGACATAAGACAGGGTGTAGGATAATAAAATAGGGTATAATATGAGATAATAAGATGAGAAAAGTATAGTGTATGAGTATAGATAATAGATAGTGTATGATAATGACAAGGTAATGAGATAGTGTATGATATAATGACATAAGGTAATGTCATAGGGTATGAGATAATGAGAAAGTGTATGATATAATGACATAAGATAATGAGATAGGGTATGAGATAATGAGATGAGGATATGATATGAGATATAAGATGTGATAATGATAGTATATGAGATCATGTAAATCTGCTATCTGTCTGCTGTTTGTCTGTCAATCTGCTTTCTGTCTGTCTGTCTAAGAGCGGAGGTGTAAGGAAGAGGAGTGTTGAAGGACAACATTTGAACTCGATGAGAAAATCCTACACACTGGTAACCCCCCCCCCCCCCCCCCCCACTGTCAACACAAGAGATACATGAGATACTGTGTGACATAACATGACATACATCAGATACTGTGTGACAACACATGAGATACTGTGTGATAAAACATGAGACACTGTGTGATAAAACATGAGATACCGTGTGACAACACATGAGATACTGTGTGACAACACATGAGATACTGTGTGATAAAACATGAGATACCGTGTGACAACACATGAGATACTGTGTGATAAAACATGAGATACTGTGTGACAACACATGAGATACTGTGTGACAACACATGATATACTGTGTGACAACACATGAGATACATGAGATACTGTGTGACAACACATGAGATACTGTGTGACAACACATGAGATACATGAGATACTGTGTGACAACACATGAGATACTGTGTGACAACACATGAGATACTGTGTGACAACACATGAGATACTGTGTGAGATACATGAGATACTGTGTGAGATACATGAGATACATGAGATACTGTGTGAGATACATGAGATACATGAGATACTGTGTGAGATACATGAGATACTGTGAGAGATACATGAGATACATGAGATACATGAGATATATGAGATACTGTGTGACAACACATGAGATACTGTGTGATAACACATGAGATACTGTGTGACAACACATGAGATACTGTGTGAGATACATGAGATACTGTGTGAGATACATGAGATACATGAGATACTGTGTGATAACACATGAGATACTGTGTGAGATACATGAGATACTGTGTGAGATACATGAGATACATGGGATACTGTGTGACAAGAATGAGATACATGAGATACTGTGTGACAAGAATGAGATACATGAGATACTGTGTGACAAGAATGAGATACATGAGATACTGTGTAACAACACATGAGATACTGTGTGACGAGAATGAGATACATGGGATACTGTGTGACAAAACATGACATAAGACAAGAATGAGTGTGTGTGTGTGTGTGTGTCATGTAATGTAATGTATGTGTTTGCTAGTGCACAGTGTATATATGTGTGTGTAGGACTGTGAGGACGGCAGTGCTCGCTGTGTGGTCTTCACCTGTCGTCTCTCCAACATGAAGACCACTTCATCCCTCAGCCTCACAGCAAACATCTGGAGCCCCACACTACTGGAGGTAACACACACACACACACACACACACACACACACACACACACACACACACACACACACACACACACACACACACACACACACACACACACACACACACACTAGATTAGATTAGATTAAAATGTATTGTCATTGTACAGCACAAGTACAGTACAGCGAAAATAATTTAGCATCTAAAGGCCCCGTCTCACCATAACGTTCTGGTCAGCGTTCTATGAATTTTCGAGCGTTCTAGGGGAGGTGGACACATCTGGCGTGTGACTAACATGTGACTAACTCATGAATTAGTGTGTGACTAACGCATGAGGAGCGTGTACCAGCGACCACGTAAGACACCCCTGAAAACTATTAGCGCGTGCTGACGTGTCACTGTGTTCAAACGGGTATAAAACGCGGGGAAATCACAGTGGATTCAGTTGTTCTTGTCACGAGTGGATTGTTCGGTGGGACCCAGAACGCAGACCAAGACCCAGTGGAGCTATAACAGAGCTTTATTTCAAGCAAACACAACACAAGAGAGTGATCAGGGACAGTCCAGGGGTCTGGGTACCGGGAGGGGCTACTGCTACTGCTAAACTTCATCTCCATGTCGTCTGTACTCCATCTCCAATCCGAAAATAGGCACACAATGTCGGATGAGTGTATGACTATGAGCGCTGGTCCTGACCCCCACACACACACTCCATCTCTCATCCAGACAGAGGCACACCATGTGGGATGTGTACCAGTGAGTCGTTCACTGCAAAGCAAAGATTGTGAATGATTAATAACAACCGAGTAACGCTAGGGTAACGACTGACTAACAATAGCCCAACGCGTGCAACGTTTGGCGAACGTTCCATGAACGTTCTCCAGCGTTCTCCAGTGTTTAACGTTAAACGTTGAAGAACGCTGGTCTCCATGAGAAGTTTTGTGCATGTTCAAAACTTTATTTTCGGACCAGCGTTCTACGCCGATTACCGACGATTACCGACGATTACCAGCGTTCACACAACACTCTTCTGGCTTCGCATCCTCCAAACGCTGACCAGAATGTTATGGTGTGACGGGGCCTTAACACACACACTACTAGAGGTAACACACACACTACTGGGGGTAACACACACATACACACACTACTGTAACAGACCACAAAAGAACAAGGGAGTTGTGTGTGTGTGGTGTGTGGTGTGTGTGTGGTGTGTGTGTGTGTGTGTGTGTGTTGCAGGACTACAGCGATGCATGGTGTGTAAAGGTCAAAGGTCGAGCCACTTTAAAGATGCAGTCAGAGAAACCATCAGCCATCAGGATGAGCCCCAAGACCCTGCAGGTGACCTTTTAGCCTATCCCTAACAGTGACTGCTGACCTCTAACCCTCCATGTGACCCTGACCTCTAACCTACCCCTGTGTGTGTGTGTGTAGCTGTCCGTCCTCCTCCTACCCGAGGTGGGGGAGGGGCAGCCCAGCACCCCTCTCTGGATGCTATTCTGCTCCGTCCTGTCAGGTCTCCTCCTGCTGTCAATCATCTGTCTGCTGCTGTGGAGGGTACCCACACACACACCCACACACACACACACACACATGCATGCACACACACACACACACACACCACACACACACACACACACACACACACACCTACACACACACAGACAGACACACACCTACACACACACACACACACACACACACACACACACACACACACAGCCAGACAGACACACACCTACACACACACACACGCACACGCACACAGACACACACCTACACACACACACACACACACACACACCACACACACACACACCACACACACACACACACACACACACACACACACACACCTACACAGACACACACACACACACACATAAACAGACACACACAGACACATACCTACACACACACACACACACACACACAGACACACATCTACAAACACCCACCTACACACACACACACACACACACACACACAGACACACACCTACACACACACAAACACACACACACACCTACACACACACACACAGACACACACCTATACACACACACAGACGCACACCTACACACACACACACACAGACACAGACAGCAGACAGACAGACAGACAGACAGACAGACAGACAGACACCTACACAGTTCTATACTTTGATTAGCATTAGCAGTGTGTGATAGCATTAGTAACATAAGCTAACATTAGCCACATTAGCTATGCATGCACATTGACAAAGACTAATTAAGACTCTTCTACAGCTCTATCACCGTAGTTCTTGTCATTAAGGACTTGTTCTTCCTTCTCCAGTGTTTCCAGCAGGAAAAGAGCAGTGATGATAACTAATAACTGTGTGTGTGTGTGTGTGTGTGTGTGTGTGTGTGTGTGTGTGTGTGTGTGTGTGTGTGTGTGTGTGTGTGTGTGTGTGTGTGTGTGTGTGTGTGTGTGTGTGTGTGTGTGTGTGTGTGTGTGTGTGTGTGTTCAGTGTGGGTTTTTTGTGCAGAAGGCCGAGCCATGGAGGAGAGTGTCCCTCCACCAGGGGAGGATTCTGGGTAAAGAAGAAACTAATACAGATGACTTCCTGATTCAAACGGACAAGAAGCAATGGATCACTTCCTGGACTGTCACCTGACCACCTGACTGACCACCTGACTGACCTTGACTGACTGACCATCTGACATGCTTCACTTGGTCACCTGACCCTGATCACCACGTGGATGGAATGTAGTTTACTCTGTGTGTTCTGTGTCAGTAATGCAATTGTGTGTGGGTTGTGTGTGTGTGTGTGTGTGTGTGTGTGTGTGTGTGTGTGTGTGATAGAAATGTTTCTGAACCACATCTGAACCCAAACCCAGTCCTCCTAGAGCACTCACTGGACCAAAACCTCCTGGTCCCAGAGCTCTGGTCAAATTTGTCTGTTTGTTACGTTCACAATGCATATGTAGATGTTTGTAATAAACTTTGGTGAAAGTTGTGAACATTGTCTGACTGTCCAGAGATCACATTACCAAATATATCTATTACCAAAGAGATCCATTACAAAAGAGATCACATTAACAAAGAGATCCATTACCAAATAGATCACATTACCAAAGATATGTATTACCAAATCGATCTATTTCAAAAGAGATCCATTACCAAAGAGATCTATTACCAAAGAGATCCATTACCAAAGAAATCTATTACCAAATATACAATCTATTACCAAAGAGACATTAAACCAAAACAGTATTTTAGGGTTAGAAGCTGCGCTTTGAACAGTAAAATGCAGCTTTGGTGGATGAAAGAGATTTGACAAGTTTGACAGGAGCCCTTGACGATGGAGAAGGTCCTCTGGGGGTTTTCCTTTCTTCCACCTGCGCTCCGCCTCCACGTCCGTGGAGTCGGACGTGCAGACCTGGAGGTGAGGGTACAGAGAGTGTCCAGAGAGGAGCACAGGGTAGAGAGAAGAATGTCAGTGGCAATATCAGGGGGTAGAACAGAGAATGAATCAGGAGGAGGGAGGGCAGAGACAGAAGAGGAGAGATCGGCAGGGGTGAGTGTGCGGAGATTGCGACGGGACATCACCATCTTGTTAGGGGGAGAGTGGGAGGGGGGGAAGGGAGGAAGAGGGAGAAGGACATGAAGAAGTGATCGGATAGATGGAGATGAGTAACTTAAAGGTTTACTGTATCGCAGTGTCTGGTGAAGATGAGGTCCAGCTGGTTGCCGGCCTTGTGGGTCGGAGGAGACGGGCGGCGGGAAAGGTCGAAGGAGGCAAGGAAGGAGAGAAGAGGGTCCAACTTCTTAGTCAAGATGTTGAAGTCGCCAAGAAGGATGAGGCCGGAACCATCATCAGGGAAGTGGGAGATCAGCATGTCAAGCTCCTCCAAGAAGTCACCAGCTGGGCCGGGTGGACCATAAACAACTGCAATGATGAGCTTAACTGGAAAACCAACAGTGACAGCATGAAATTCAAATGAAGAGGGGGAGAACTGTGGAATGGAAACAGGGCAATCGTGCCAAATCAACAGACCAGTACCGCCGCCTCGTCTTTGTCGGTACACATCTGACAAAGCAGCAGGCGAGGCAATGTTTTCATGGCTGATCCAAGTCTCAGTAAGAGCAAGGATGTTCAGGGCACTACCACTAGCTCGACATGGGTAGACAGAGTAGGGTAAATGAGGTTTGTGGGATCACGCCGGCGCCTGGGTGTGACCCAGTGTCTGTGTGACCTCCGCAAAGAAGTGTGCACCGCAATGCCACACATGGTAGATTACAGTACAATAAAATGCCAACCTGAGAAGAAGCTTTATATACTTATGTAGCCTTATTTTGCCTAGCCTTTGTTTTTCTGCCGCTCCAAAGCTGCCGCTTGCAGGAAGTGGCTAAATAACACTGGTTGCTAATTGTCTGAGGGTCTGCTAGGAGTGCAGGCCCCTCCCACACAAGGCAGTTGACATAAATTGGGTGAAACCACCTTCAATGGGCCACAACACTTAAGCACTACCTGACCACTTGACTAACTAAGTGATCCATTACCAAAGAGATCTATTGTTGTGTTCAGAGTTCCTCGCCGTTAGGCGATCCACCTCAGCGTCGCTAGAAGAATCCACACCTCGTAGTCACCGGTCTATTAGTTGTTATTTATTGATAAAAAATGATACCCTAATACAGCAATCTAAGATAGATGAGTGAGTACTCAAATACAGAACCCTACAGGGACCAGGTCACAAGAGCTTCGTACCACCCAGACCCGTGATATCAAGTTAGCTGACCAGTAGTCTACTCAAATACCCCGATTCCTTTGATACACAATACTTTTATATGGCTTCTCCGCCCTTCCGGTGGTAACGTCTTCTTCTCCCTCTGTCAGGTGGTTTTCTTCATACGTGTTGTTCTCCTCTTGTCACATGGCGCCAGTGTCTGCTGGCGTCCTCAGCCGGTCATCACTTCCCCATGGCCGTTTAGGGCCTCCCGTCTGGGTCACCGTGACACCGTCTATTCTCGCTCTTGTTTTGCAACTCTCACTTTCCCGTTTGCTTCATCTGCACTTTTCACATATTTCATTACAGTGTACACATGACGTTAGGAGGGGAGACAATTAGCTCCTCTCTTTCAAGTAAAGGAGGAAGGCTCGGGCCTTCCCATACCACAACCATTGGGCCTTCTGATAAGAAACAGCTTAAGCTGTGACAGTTGGTTAGTTCTAGTTATTGCATGCACATAACATAATACACATAGTTATTTATTATTTATTTTACTCCACACTATTACCAAAGAGATCACATTAACAAGAGATCTACCACCGAAGAGATCTCCCACCAAAGAGATCTATTACCAAAGAGATCTACATCTGGATCACATTCTCTTTAGGATCACATTACCAAAGAGATCCATTACCAAAGATATCTAGTGGACCTAGTAATGTGACCTAGTGTAGTTAACCTAGTGTTCTGACTGGTAGTTCACCTAGTGTTGTGACGTGTAGTTAACCTAGTGTTCTGACTGGTAGTTAACCTAGTGTTGTGATGTGTAGTTAACCTAGTGTTCTGACTGGTAGTTAACCTAGTGTTCTGACTGGTAGTTAACCTAGTGTTCTGACTGGTAGTTAACCTAGTGTTGTGATGTGTAGTTAACCTAGTGTTCTGACTGGTAGTTAACCTAGTGTTCTGACTGGTAGTTAACCTAGTGTTCTGACTGGTAGTTCACCTAGTGTTGTGACGTGTAGTTAACCTAGTGTTCTGACTGGTAGTTCACCTAGTGTTCTGACTGGTAGTTCACCTAGTGTTGTGACGTGTAGTTAACCTAGTGTTGTGACGTGTAGTTAACCTAGTGTTCTGACTGGTAGTTAACCTAGTGTTGTGACGTGTAGTTAACCTAGTGTTCTGACTGGTAGTTCACCTAGTGTTCTGACTGGTAGTTCACCTAGTGTTGTGACGTGTAGTTAACCTAGTGTTGTGACGTGTAGTTAACCTAGTGTTGTGACGTGTAGTTAACCTAGTGTTGTGACGTGTAGTTAACCTAGTGTTGTGACTGGTAGTTAACCTAGTGTTGTGACGTGTAGTTAACCTAGTGTTGTGACTGGTAGTTAACCTAGTGTTCTGACTGGTAGTTAACCTAGTGTTGTGACGTGTAGTTAACCTAGTGTTGTGACGTGTAATTAACCTAGTGTTGTGACGTGTAGTTAACCTAGTGTTGTGACGTGTAGTTAACCTAGTGTTGTGACTGGTAGTTAACCTAGTGTTGTGACGTGTAGTTAACCTAGTGTTGTGACGTGTAGTTAACCTAGTGTTGTGACGTGTAGTTAACCTAGTGTTGTGACTGGTAGTTAACCTAGTGTTGTGACTGGTAGTTAACCTAGTGTTGTGACTGGTAGTTAACCTAGTGTTTGACTGTAGTACTGTTGTGACTGTAGTTAACCTAGTGTTGTGCTGTGACTGTGTAGTTAACCTAGTGTTCTGACTGGTAGTTAACCTAGTGTTCTGACTGGTAGTTCACCTAGTGTTGTGACTGGTAGTTAACCTAGTGTTGTGACTGGTAGTTAACCTAGTGTTCTGACTGGTAGTTCACCTAGTGTTCTGACTGGTAGTTCACCTAGTGTTCTGACTGGTAGTTCACCTAGTGTTCTGACTGGTAGTTCACCTAGTGTTCGCAAAGATTCAGGAGTCCTTAGATCGGCATTCAATAAGTCCTTACATGGGCATACAATTAGTCCTTATTTGAAAGTCTTTTTCGTATGTATATACTGTGTCTGTGCACCGATGTTCTGCTGCAAGGTCAATACTGTCTATGTAGGTAGCCTATATTTTCAACAGACTACCGTAGATAGGCTTAAATGCCTTACAAAACCCTGCATACATCCCTGTTGCAATTGTTTCAATGCGTTCCATGAGGTATTCATTTGGTTCTGAAGTTAATCAACATAATGTGGGAATAGAGCGAAAGGATTAAGGAAGTATGAAGATATGCTGATCAGTGTATCAGAGTGTTGTTTGGGAACTTGGTTAAGGGGGGGAGGGGGGAGGTTTGTGTGTTTAATGTTTTTTCAGTTTCAGGTTTTTCAATATGTTGTTCTTTTTCTTCATGTTTCTTATATGTTTAAGTGTGTGCTGCTTTTGCTACTCTACATTGACCTGCTCAGGTACTTTCTCTGTGCTGCTAGATTGCGTGCGGTGGGTGCCAGTCATGGGGATGGGGACATGCAGGAACAACACCTGCAAATGCCCCCAAGTATGACTTTATGTCGGGCTCTAACACCTTGACACCACCAGGGGGTGCTTTGAGTTTCACTAGTTGTAATGTCAGAGGGCTGAATTCTCCTGTAAAGCGTAATAAAGTGATAAACAATTATTTGAACGCTAAAATTGCCTTCTTACAGGAAACTCACCTCAAGCCATCAGACCACCTCAAACTTTGCGGGGGGTGGGTAGGCCAGCTCTATCACATTTCCATGTAAGGCTCGTGGGGTTGCAATTCTTGTCCATAAATCAGTCCCAAAACTTGGTATGGATTAACATGGATCTAGTTGGAAACACCCGGACTGAACTTTTATGAACAGACTTTGAGAAAACGTGTGTGTGAGTAAAGCAGAGCCGGGCTTAAAGAACAATGGACTTTTGATTTGAGAAGTTAAAAGAAAGACAATGTTAATCTTTTTTGAGTTGGAAAATTAGTTCGCTAAAGATAACTGAAATGCTTGTAAAACAACAGAAATGTTCACTTCTCCCATCTATAGAGATCTCTATTTTTTGATTTTTTTGAGGGCGACCCACTTAAGTTTAGATCCTTCATCAAAGCATTCGAGCAAGGAATAGAAACCAAAACCAAGACAGGCTTTATTATTTAGAACAGTTTCTGGACAGCCCAAAAACCTTGTCGAGAGATGTACATGGATCCAGATGTCGGATATAGTGAAGTAAAGAGGCAGCTTGAATGGAACTTTGGAACACAAATTAAAGTAACATCTGCATTCATGGATAAGGCTTTAAGCTGGTCCGTTTAAAAGGCAGATGATTGTCCAGCTTTGAGGTCCGATGCATTTTTCCTGCAAAGCTGCTACAACACAATGCAGAGTAATATTGTAGCAGAGCTGGAAAACTCAACAAACTCAAAGTAACATAGGGATTCTTGTGTCAAAGTCTCCTTTCAGACTCAAATGGAAAATGGTTGTCTGCAACATTTGGGAAAGGCACAATGGCAAAGCAAGTTTTAAAAAACCTACTTGAATTTCTGGAGAAACAAGCAAGGGCTGCACTAGATCCTATCTTTGGGGAGATACAGAATCAAAGGGAAAGGATGTCTTATAAAGCCGTTAAATCAACTCAGTTACAAAACTAAAGGCAGTAGCTTTGTTACCTCGGTTACTCCAGTGTCAGAACAAGCCAATAGTAAACTGGAAATTGGACCATAGTCATGCTAGCGAAGCTGGAAATGTATTTAGAAAACACTGCTTATTTGGTGACAAAGACCATTCTATGGAGATGTGTGATGCATTCAAGCAAAATCAAGCAAAAAGGTAGATTTCATAAAGGTTAACGGTTTATGCTTTGGTTGCTTGACAAAAGGCCACATGAGTAAACATTGTCCAAACCGCATGTCATGTCAGACTTGTTGCAAGAATCATCCCACAGTTCTGCATATTGAATCCAAAGAAAATCCAAGACAACCTCAGAGGATTAAGCTTGAATCAAAAGAAGCATCAATATCAAGTGCTTTGGTCTCCTTAGACACTGAGAGCCATACTGTCCGTTGCATACACTTATCTGATGTTACCCCATGTGGATACCCAAAGGTCAATCCCTGTCATGACGTGTACGACACTACTTCTGTTCAAGTCTGCATATCTATTAGTTGCTTGGAAGAACAGTTTGTTACAGTACAATCAGGATTTTCTGGAACAGCACTGTGATGAATACTTGCAAATGTCTGTGGAGGATAAACCGTTTTTGGACAAAATATCAACCTCAGCCGTGCTTAAAGATGACCATTATTATTTAAAGTTGCCTTTTCGTAAGTCAGATGTAAGAATGCCCAATAACAAAGGAGTGGCCCTGCATAGAGCACAGTACTTTATTAGTACTAGAGGACAGAGAAAACATGAATAATGTTATTGCAGAAGAACATGCAGAGGTTGTACTTCAAAATCAATTGCAACATGAAGTTGGAAAAATGAAAAGTGTGGTATCAGTCACATCAAGGGGTCTCGTTTTATTTGATTTTATCGTTCATCTAATAAGCCATGTGCTTTATCTAAATCTTCTGAAGTCATCCAACTCTACATGGAGTCTCAGATGTTTAGCGCTTTTTCAATCCTGTCTTTTTCAATACTGTCCATGGTACTTTCTCCCAAATAGATTTTTTTCTTCTTGACAACAAATGACTCTCCTCTGTCAGCTCATGCTCCTATAGCCCTATAGTCCTATCAGACCATGCTCCTATAGCCCTATCAGACCATGCTCCTATAGCCCTATAGTCCTATCAGACCATGCAGCGGTTATAGTTGACATATCCCTTCCTGGTAGGTCCCTGTCACGATCCCCCTGGCGCTTTAACTCTGTGCACTGACCCTGATTTTATTAAAACTATCATTGATCTTTTCATTTCCACTAATGTTAGCCCAGCTGTTTCTGCTACAACAATCTGGGAGACATGCAAAGCCTACCTGCGAGGATAATTAATATCTTATCTGTCACTATGGGGAGTGTAGGTTGGACCCCGAACGCAGGCAACAGACCAGAGAGGGGAGAACAGTTGATTTATTTGACAACAGCACGCACATGGGATGGTCAATGACAGTGTTACGCACCCCTGTGGAGGGGCGCAACACAAGCCAACAGACATAATAGGTGAGGGTGCAGCGGCACAAAGTCAGGAAACAGTTTGCAAAAATAATAATATTTATTTATAAGCACAGCAACACAGAGAGCAAGGAGGACTACCAGTGGCACCAAATCAAACACAAAAAGGAAAAGAAAACCCACCCCCCTTTACAGGCGCCAAGCGCCCAAAAGTACAGCGGGTGGTGCTCACTCTAAGCTGGTGTCTCTAACAGCAGGTCACCTACGTGATGCAAAGTGTAGACCCCAGGGTATCTTCCTGTCCTCAATTGTCCCTGTGTGCAAAAGTAAAATGGTATTATACAGAAAAGGGAATCACCATAGGCTGGGTGAACAAGGATAAACAAATATACAAAGGTTAGGATTAAACAGAACTGTGTAACAGGCAGGAACACAAAAGATACAGCTCTCACCCCAAAACGTACCCTAAGAGCAACGGCTCTACACCAAACGACAGAGAGCCAGAACTGAACACAAACTGGGACATATAAAGGGGCTGTGTAGGTTGATTGCAGAGTGGGATCAGGTGGTGCTGGGGAACTGGAACCAGGGGAACATCTTGGGGGAAAAGATACATGTAGCCACAGGAGGGAGACAAAAGACAAGACAACCACCACCTGCCTACATACATAACACACATAACATAAATCCCCAACATAAATGGACCGCGTCCGTAACACTCCCCCCCATAAAGAGTCAGCCCATGGCTGACGATAACCTAACATCACCAAATTTTACAATCGCTCCCTAAAACAAAACACATTCCCACGAGCTAACCACGAGAAAGGGCATCGGCAAACACATTGTCTGTGCCCTTCTTGTGACGGATGACAATATTAAATCCCTGCATAAGCAGAGCCCACCGCATTAACCGTTGGTTGTGGTTATACATGCGATGTAAAAAAAACAAGTGGGTTGTGGTCTGTGTGGACAACCACAGGCTCCACACTAGACCCCACATAGACCTCAAAGAATTGGAGAGCAAGCAGTAAGGCCAACGTCTCTTGCTCTATTGTAGAGTAGCGTGTTTGGCTGCCGTTAAACTTTTTTGAGAAGTAGCCCACAGGATGGATCAAACCCTCCGAATCGACCTGAGTCAGAACTGCACCAACACAACTCGCATCAACCTCAACAGAAAATGGTTTACTAAAACCAGGAGCACTAAGGACTGGGGCATTGCACAAAAGGGCTTTACAGCTTTCAAAAGCTATCTGACATTCATCTGACCACACAAAAGACACCATGGGACTGATCAGGTCAGTTAGAGGGGCTGCAATTAAGGAGAAATTCTTACAGAACCCCCTGTAGTAACCCGTCATCCCGAGAAAACGACGCAACTCTCGCCGTGTGGTTGGTACCGGGAAAAATGTTATGGCCTCTATCTTGATATATATATATCTATCTTGGCCTCCAGAGGACGCACTTCACCATCGCCCACCTGTTCTCCCACGTAGGTCACTGGTGCTTTTCCGAACTCACATTTTGCTAAGTTCAATGTCAGAGAAGCGTCTGCCAACCGCTGGAACTGTTCTCAGCGAGCCCATGAGAGCAGCCCAATCTAACGAATGCACCACCACATCGTCCAGGTACGCTGTACAGTTGGGCACATCTCCCAACACTATGTTGATCAGCCTTTGGAATGTTGCTGGTGCGTTTCGCATTCCGAACGCCATAACGGAATACTGTAGGAAAGTATCAGGTGTGACAAAAGCAGATATTTCTGAGGCCCTAGGCGAGAGTGGCACCTGCCAATAACCTTTCAGAAGATCCAGTTTTGTGACATACCGGGCTGACCCAATGGTATCCACGCAATCATCAATGCGTGGCATAGGAAAAGAATCAGGAATAGTTATTGCATTGACTTTCCGATAATCTGTGCAAAATCGGTGAGTGGTGTCCGGTTTCGGAACCAACAGGCATGGGGAGCTCCATGGACTCGAACTGTGATGTGCCAAATTATGCTCCAATAAATATGCCACCTCCTGCTTCATCACTGCTCTCTTTACTGCATTTGCTCTATAAGGATGCTGCTTAACTGGCCTTGCATCACCGACATCTATGTCGTGTTGCAGAACGGTAGTGCGGGTTGGAACATCTCCAAACAAAACAGGAAAATTGTGAATGAGCGCCACCATGTCAGCTTCCTGCTCCTTACTTAAGTGTGGCATCAGGGAGGGAAGGTTCAACAACATCTCAGAGTTGCTTAAGCGAGGAGCTTGTTGCTGGACCTCACAATCATTTAAACCATCCTCCTCACTCACTGGTACTGCAGCTCCCACAGCGGCCCCAGGGGGCGTACTGTGTCTCTCAGGCTGCAGGTCGCCTCTGGGATGGTAACGCTTCAACACGTTTATGTGACACACACGGGTTTTCCTTCGCCTATCAGGCGTCCTGACAACATAGTCAGTATCACTTAATTTTCTCTCAATGGAATAAGGGCCAAAAAAACGAGCACTCATAGAAGAACCAGGGATGGGCAACAAAACTAAAACTCTGTCATCGGACTGGAAAGAACGTTGGAGCGCCTTTCTATCAAACTGCCGTTTCATAGAACTCTGAGCAGCAGAGAGACTCTCCTTAGCGACACTACAAGCCTCATGCAGCCGCTCCTTAAACCTACACACATAGGCCAATACCCCTCTCTTCGGAGGTTTGTTGTGCAGAGTCTCTCCCATAAGCTGATCCTTTAACACCCTCAAAGGGCCTCTTACTGAATGACCAAACACAAGTTCAGCTGGGCTAAAACCTAGTGACTCCTGAACTGTTTCTCGAACTGCAAATAGAGCTAGGGGAACACCTTCATCCCAGTCTCTACCGCTCTCCATGCAATACTTGCGTAAGACCGACTTGAAGGTCTGATGCCACCTCTCCAGGGCACCTTGCGACTCAGGGTGATACGCACTTGAGACTCTGTGAGATATAGACAACGACGTTAACACCTGTTCAAATATCCCTGAAAGAAAATTAGTACCTTGATCGGTTTGTACTATTTTTGGCAGCCCAAACGTAGAAAAAAACTTGATCAGGGCTTTTACTACCGACTGAGCTGTTATTTTCCTAAGAGGAATAGCCTCAGGGTACCGTGTTGCTACACACATAATCGTCAAAAGGAACTGGTTACCAGACTTCGTTTTCGGCAGGGGACCAACACAATCTACCAGTACATGTTCAAACGGCTCCCCCATAGCTGGGATCGGGCGAAGCGGGGCAGGTTTAATAACCTGATTAGGCTTCCCTGCGACTTGACATACATGACAAGTTTTACAGAACCTGGTTACATCCTTCTTTAACCCGGGCCAAAAGAAGTGCTTTAACACTCTGTCATAGGTCTTTGTAATGCCTAGATGTCCTGACCAAGGATGATCATGAGCTAAAGACAAAACAGACTGTCGATACGGTGCAGGCACAACAATCTGAACAACATAACTCCACTCATTCTCAAAATCCATCCGTGATTTCCACCTCCGCATCAGCACATCATTTTCAACAAAATACGCCACTTCCTTGTTTCTAGCTATCTCTGGAGCAAGAGCAATAGCAAAACATGTGGCTAAACTAGCATCTTCCTTCTGAGCAACGATCAGCTTACCACGCGTAATGGGTAACTGGGTTGTCTCAGAGGTGAGCGTATCCCGCTGAAGGGTCATTTGGTCACTCGTCTCAACAGTAGGCTGAACAGACACAAGTGGGGAAGCATGCGTGTCAGACAAATGAGTGGCAAACATGGTCTCTGACAGGTCAACTACTTCACCCAAATGACGTGCTTGAGCACGGGTGACTGCACAAATTGTGAACACTTCAGGGAACGTTTGAGCCAATACATCAGGTCGCAAAACCTCAGGACGCTCCAAAACTGGCATAACTCTGCCACCAGCGATGTCATTTCCCAACAGAAAAGTGACACCCCTCATTGGTAACGATGGGCGCACGCCCACTTTGAACACTCCCTGTGCTAAACCACAGTTTAAATGTATTCGATGGAGAGGCACCGACACATAACCCATTTCGATGCCCTGCACCAACACACTAGAGCAATTTGATGACTCATCACAAAATGGTAGCACGTCTGACAATATAAAAGACTGTGCTGCCCCAGTATCCCTCAGTATGCGCACTGGACGCTGGTCCAAATCACTACCACTGAGAGAAACCATCCCGTCCAACATAAACGGTTCGTAACTGGGCTCCAGTTCGTCACACATTTTTTTCTGGACCACTGACATTGGAGCTATCACTGTCTGGACCAAACCAACCTCTTTTGGCCGCCTATTTGGCGGAGACTGCTTGCGTTTTAACATAAAACAGTCATCCTTAATGTGTCCCACCTGATGACAATAATAACATTCTCGGTCCTCCCTGTAGCGGGGAGATAATAAGCGGGGTGGGCTAGCGCGCGTTTCAGCTGGAGTTTGAGCAGAGGGATGAAACATCCTACCCTCATGTCGTAGAGTACCAAACGTTTGTCTATGGGTCAGCACAAACTCACCGCAGCCTGTGCCAACGTCCCAACTTTTTGTTCACTGAGATACGTTACTAAACGGTCAGTCAGGCTATTCTTAAATTCTTCAAGTAACATCAACTCAGACAGAGAATTAAAATCAGCCACGTTACTTGCCTTACACCAACGATTAAACAGAGACTCTTTCTCCTGAGCGAACTCCACAAAAGTCCTGCCAGGCAATTTTTTGTGAGCTCGAAATTTCTGTCTATATGCCTCCGGCACTAGTTCATAGGCTCGAAGCACAGCCGTCTTGATAGCGTCATAAGACAAGCTGTCATCCAGAGGGAGGGCTGACAAAATCTCCTGGGCTTTCCCAGTCAATTTACATTGGAGCAATAGAGCCCAGACCTCTTTAGGCCATTTCAGAGAGGTAGCAACTCGCTCAAAAGCACTGAAATAAGAGTCTACCTCTGCCTCACGAAACTGAGGTACTAGAGATATATTTCTACTCACATCGAAACCTCCCACAGCCGTGGAAGAAGGTTGAGCAGGACTCTTGGCTTTAGCAGCTTCCAGTTCTAGTTGCTTTAGTTTAACCTCCGTTTCCATCCGGTGGGCCTCCACCTCCACCTCCAGCTCCATTTTCCTAATAGCCAACCGATGATTATTCTCCTCCTTCTGTGCCTCGAACTGTAACCGTGCTAAACTTAACCTAAGACTGGCATCCTCAGTATGAGGAGGCTTATCCTCTACCTCGGCGATCCCTTCTGTAACAGGCTCTACCATCTCAACTTCCTCTGCCTGCTCCTCCTCCGAGTCAGAACGAGGGGAAGAAATAGCAGACGTACCGAGCACCTTCTTATATACCAACAAACGTACTACCTCTTCTTTCAGCTCAGACTTTGCCAGGCTTTTTGAAAGGCTAACCGAAAAATGTGAGGCAATAGCACACAGATCCTCTTTTCTACAACGCTCAAGATGCTCAACCGAAGGATCACACAAAAAATCCTCTACACTGAAAGTAGCCATAATTATTAAGAGGTTAAACACAGCACAACCAACCTAACCAAATGACCATAACTACCAGTCTACTTAACGTGCACACCAACACTCACATGTCTGTTGTCTATTTACGAGCCCCCATTCTATGTTACGCACCCCTGTGGAGGGGCGCAACACAAGCCAACAGACATAATAGGTGAGGGTGCAGCGGCACAAAGTCAGGAAACAGTTTGCAAAAATAATAATATTTATTTATAAGCACAGCAACACAGAGAGCAAGGAGGACTACCAGTGGCACCAAATCAAACACAAAAAGGAAAAGAAAACCCACCCCCCTTTACAGGCGCCAAGCGCCCAAAAGTACAGCGGGTGGTGCTCACTCTAAGCTGGTGTCTCTAACAGCAGGTCACCTACGTGATGCAAAGTGTAGACCCCAGGGTATCTTCCTGTCCTCAATTGTCCCTGTGTGCAAAAGTAAAATGGTATTATACAGAAAAGGGAATCACCATAGGCTGGGTGAACAAGGATAAACAAATATACAAAGGTTAGGATTAAACAGAACTGTGTAACAGGCAGGAACACAAAAGATACAGCTCTCACCCCAAAACGTACCCTAAGAGCAACGGCTCTACACCAAACGACAGAGAGCCAGAACTGAACACAAACTGGGACATATAAAGGGGCTGTGTAGGTTGATTGCAGAGTGGGATCAGGTGGTGCTGGGGAACTGGAACCAGGGGAACATCTTGGGGGAAAAGATACATGTAGCCACAGGAGGGAGACAAAAGACAAGACAACCACCACCTGCCTACATACATAACACACATAACATAAATCCCCAACATAAATGGACCGCGTCCGTAACAACAGGCAAGGGGTCGAAATACCGGGAGGTCGAGGTGTGTAGTACCGAACGGGTAGTAGACGGGTGGAGGGTCAGGGACAGGGAAGAGGTTCACCTGGGGACTAGTAGCACACATCAAGGGTTACACCAAGTACGAACGAGCGACGTCTCCAAATGACGCCGCGGTATAAATAGACCCAGGTGAGGTAATTGACAATCAGCCACGGTAATAGTTGACAGATAAGTGTGTGCGCCGCCAGCGCACGTGGCTTGGCCACGCCCCCTGTCAACCACCGTAACCGTGACATGTCCAACCCAAAGGACAAAAACTTAAAAAACACACAACACTACGTAAATAAGTCAAACTGAATACTTTGTATATACGGCACCTCGTGATATTGTAATGTGGCAGACTCATGATTGATTGGGAAAGAAGACCACTTTAAATACAATATCATGATAACATTTTTAATCAGTCTTCAATCAGTTATTGACCGTAAAATGACGAAATTAAAAGTGTGCGTGACATATCAATGTGCAATTCTATTTAAAATTCACCATTAAATGGTGTATTTTACAGCTCCAGCATTGGAATCTAGCATAAGGAGTTCGTTAAAAATATATATATATAATAAACAGTAGGCCTACACACACACACACACACAAAATGTAGCCCACTATTACAGTGCCAATGTTAGCGCAGTGCAGAATCACAGAATCACAGATTGTTTTCACCGGTTCAAAATCACCTTTTAAAAAGGCCGCAAATACTTCTAAAGAACCTCTTTCTCGTCCATGCGTCCGCTTACAACACAACGGTTTGCCGTGTACACTCAAAGGAAATTGTTTGATGGTCAGGTCTCCCCGGGGGGGGGGGAATATGTAATATTTCATAACATACATCCGTGGTACTTTCTCGTGGCCCAAAATGTAGCTCCGAGGATCACAACTGCCAGGGCAGAACACAGTACCACCGTCAGCACAAACGTTCCTGTGTGGGGAGAAGGAATGCCTTTGCGTTACATTATTTCAATGTAGCACAAGCTAAACATCTCATCTCAGCTCAGCTCAGCTCATCCCATCCCGCGTGTCCGGATCCGGCCGGCAGGGCAACAGGCTCTGCTTGTGATAAACGGCGCAGGCCGACGCCAGGCCTAACAGTGCGAGAGCTGCCACTATGATGCCGGCCGTCGTCCCCGGGCTACCTGGCGAGGAACGACAGCGGGAGAAAACAATTTGCAAGCCAGCTGGGTGGATGGGGCTCACGTTCTCCGACATCCACCGACAAACATCCGCATGGGGAACTTACTTTGGCTCCTCGGGAGGACGATGAAAACCTTGGTGACGGAGGCCAACGGGTTGGAGGCCGTGCAGTTGTAGGTGCCGGGAGGCAGGGGCGACGAGGTTCTGAGGACGCTGTTGTTCCCCGTCATGGCCTCCGGCAGGCCGGCGGAGGACCACCAGTGGTACGTGGGTGGGGGGTTTCCGTCGGCGCTGCAGTTCAAGACGGGCTCCTCGTCCACCACGGGGTCCAGGGTCTCCGGGAGAGGGCTGAAGAAGGACGGCGGATCTAGATGGAAGAAGGACCCCATGAAACACAATCCGACCTGGGCGGCAAAAATATTAACTAGACGGCCCTCAGGTCCCCTGGATCCGGATTCAGATCTGCGCCAAATTCTTAATCAACTGTTCCTTGGCCCATAAGGGCGGCAGTAGCTCAGGAGGTTAGGACTTGGCTTGGGGTCGCCGGTTCAAGTCCACTTAAACACCTGGGCACTGCCGAGGTGCCCTTGAGCAAGGCACCAGACCCCTACACGGCACCCCGGGCAGCTGTTTATAAAATAGCCGCCCACTGCTCCTAATATGGGTTAAATGCAAAGAAACACATTTCACATTGTGCGTACATGTATGTAAATGGTAAATGGACATTTATATAGTGCTTTTCTTACCAATGGTTACTCAAAGCGCTTTACAAGTCATGCCTCATATTCACCCATTTATACACACATTCAACCACCAACGGCGGAGTCAGTGATGCAAGGAGACAGCCAGCAGGTCAGGAGCAGTTAGGGTTAGGGGATTTTGCTCAAGGACACCTCGGCAGTTTTTGCGGGGATCGAACCAGCGACCTACCGGTTGTGAGGCGACCGCTCGACCTCCTGAGCTTCAGTCCTCCAGACTTAGATTTCATTACTAATCAAAGTTTTGTCCAATTACTACATAACTATATTATAATATAATATAACATAATATATATAATATATATGTACAGTATATTTAATATAATATACATACATATATCAATTTACAAATATCAATGTAATAGTTTCTAACCATATATATTAAAATTGGGGTATTCTGGTTCAGTTCATGCAGTCGGTAACGAATGACAATTACACACATTTTAATCTTTCAGTAGGTTAGTGAAAAATTCTAATTGTAAATCCCATCTATGGTGTTAGGGTGTCCCGAGAGACTCACAGTGGACCACCATGTTGTACGGCTCTGACGTGATGATCGGACTCCGCTTCGAAAGGCTGGAAATTCCCTTCATCTCCACTTGGCACAGGAATCGAACCCCCTGGTCGTCCTTCTGGGGGGTTACGGTCACATGGAATGACTCATTCCGAGGTGTGGCAACGACGCTGTCATGGGTCTCGTTGTGTATGACCTCACTTCCTCTGTACCAGACCACAGACAAGTTCCTCACTGTAGCCACGTCCCTGACGTCACACTGCAGCTGGTAGGACCTGCCGGCCTCCATGACGCCGGCCAGATGTGGCGCAAAGATTGACACGCTGTCCGGCAATTCTGATTAAAAAACAAATTGAAAAAAATAAGTTTCACAAACGACACGCCATGACACAGTCTCAACGCAATCTGTAACAAAACAGTTCCTTCAGTCCATAAATTACAAGATACAAGATGCTTTATTGGCCATTTGCAACAAGTACAATGATTCCTTGCCTTGCCTTCTCATTCCCTCCCGCAATATGAATTTAAAAAAAATACTATAAAAAATACTATATACACAATAAAAATAAGAATTAACATAAAAATAACAATATAGTGACGGATAGTAACCCAACCACCGCGTTTGGTTCCAATCCGTGCATATCTTTTGGAGTTATTTTGACAGACAACCAACAGGGGGTTGTAACAATGTGGGTTGATGAGGTGTAGTGCAGAAGTACTCACTGTAGACCGTGACTTCTAACTTTTTGCCACACTGTTGGTCGTCATCAACGGTTATGTAGCACTTGGGCTGTATGGACCACATCTTAAGGGACGCCACTGACCAAGTGACGAACTTGACGGTCCCTTGGGAAGTCGACGAGTTTCCCACTGGGACCTCCCAGCCCATCACCTGGAACACGTCCTCGGACGTGGAGCAGTTGACCGTTAGAGGGTCCCCGAAACGGACCACGACCGCACTGCCGGGGAGCAGTTGGAGTGGACACGCAGCGCTCAGACACGCACCTGGACCTACAGGTGGGACGTAAACATGGGTTAGCCAGCCAGAGGGAACAGCAGTCTGATTATTGAATCAAAGTTATCATAAAGTTTGTCATCTCCTTAGGATACGTGATGATATGCGGTTGGGGTGACTCATGGAGGGGAAACAGACACTTGACTCAATATTGTCTTTTGTATGTAGGCTGTGTGTATGTATTTATGCAAAAACAAATGTATGACATATATTCCATGTAAAATTCTAAATAATTTTTTCTTCAGAGGGCTCCTCACTGCAAGCATGATTAAAAAGGTCTAAGTCTAGGAAACACCGAATCAAGTGAAAGGAACAGCTCCTTCCTACGTCCAGGCAATGGTCAAGCCCCACATCCCCGCCCGTCCACTTCGCTCTGCTACCGAGGACCGTCTGCTTGCCCCCTCGCTTAGGGGCCGAGGGCCGACCTACGCGGTCACGGCTCTTCTCGGTCCTGTGGCCTCCTAGTGGTGGTGGAATGAACTCCCCACGGAGGTCATGACCTCAGAGTCACGGCGCATCTTCCACCGCAGGTTGAGAACTCCCCTCTTCAGGAAGTACTACCCCGATCCTTCCTCCTAGAACGACCACTATGCGTCTCTCTTTCTCTCTCTTTTGTTTGCGTGTTAGTTAGATATTGTTCTATATTGTGTGCCAACTTATTGTACTTTTACCTTACTGTACTTTTACCTGAGCACTGGCTCAGTTCTTGGAGACTTGTTAGGAATGAAATGCACTTTTAAATTCTGGTGACAAGTTGTTCTCTTACCTTCCTTTGTTGAAACACACTACTGTAAGTCGCTTTGGATAAGAGTGTCTGCTAAATGACTATAATGTAATGTAATGAATGAAACAACTAATCTATAAATCATCATAGTCTTAACACCCACACACATACACAGGCCAACCGCTATGGGGTCAGATCAGTCTCAGAAAGAAATAAAGCACACAGAAGGATACACAAATGCACAGAAGGAGATGTACTCTTTCTATTACCACTGCTAGAAGCAGGATGTTTGATTGTGACAACAAGCACTGGAACGGAAGTAAGTAGGAAACCCCCGTACTGAGACAAGGACGTGAATAAACTGCTAAAAGGGGCTCCCGTGCTAAGTTAAGAACTGGAAGTGTACCTGTGTCCATTATTCTATAGATTAGGCTATAATACATATTGTGTATAGTCTATCACAACAGGATACACAAGTGTAATTCCGGATTTATATATAAATGTCTTCATCCACACACATATTTTTCAATGCACACACAAACACACTCTTTTTTTTAAAGAGGAACGTGTCTTCAGCCAATCAGATGTCTGCTTCATTGTGTGTCCCCACGAGTGTGTGTGTGTGCGGTTTGCGGTGTGACAGTTGAGAGTTCATCTCCAACGACATGGTTTCTGGAAGTGGCGCTCCCGCAAACGCTACGTTGGAAACACACACACACACGCCCACACACACGCACACACGCGCACACACGCCCACACACACGCACACACGCCTTTTTGTTCGCTCCACATACGTCGTTTTAGCGTTTAAAAAAACAAACTTGAGCTTACCTGAAGTAATGACTACTCCCAACACAAGGAACCACGCACGTAGTGGCCACATTTCGAATAAAAAAAAAATGATATATATAAATATCCAACAACTACGTAGTAGAATTCTAGAGGTATTCGGCGACACTTATCCTTCTCCTCCTCCTAAACACGGCTGACCTCTACTTTCAGATTCAGACTAGTAACTGTGCCTCCTCCTCCTCCTCCTCCTCCTAAACACGGCTGACCTCTACTTTCAGATTCAGACTAGTAACTGTGCCTCCTCCTCCTCCTCCTCCTGAGGAGGAGCCCACCCCCCGCGGTGACGCGGTCCGATGGGGGTATATATATATCTATATCTAGATATAGATATAGATATATCTATATCTAGATATAGATATAGATATATCTATATCTAGATATAGATATAGATATATCTATATCTAGATATAGATAGATATCTATATATAGATATCTATATATCTATATAGATATATATATCTATATAGATCAGTGGCGAAGCGTGTCTATCACAACTGGACCTTCTGTAGACCAGGGGTTCCACAACTTTTCAGCCCGCGACCCCCAACATAACAGACCCCCCCCCCCCCACTATCACCGGAGGGACTGGAACATTAAAAACAACGTGTGCGCAGATCTTCACCATCGAGAACATCGTGAAGTCCAAGGGGGGGGGGGGGGAATCGTGATATTGAAAATTGTGTGTGGCTTTTTTTTCAGCTCCAAATGATACTGTCGTGAATCTGTCGGAATCAAAATTCATTTTTCGTCACCCGTACATATATCAAAATATCTATGCACACGTTATTATTAACAATAAAAACCTCATGGTCACATCAAGAGGATTCTGAAATCATCTCGCGACCCCCCCCCCCCTCGGGGTCCCGCGCACCCCCCCCCCCCTCGGGGTCCCGCGACCCCCCCCCCCCCCCCCCCCCTCGGGGTCCCGCGACCCCCACTTTGGGAACCCCTGCTGTAGACCACCACCCACACCATCACCACCACCATTCGAAAATTCAGTTGTTCTAGTCAGACGGACGTCACGGAGGAGTCACTTTATGCCTTATCTCATTTAGGAAGATCAGATTGTCGCAGCCAATTCCCAAGTGTACCATAGTTGTAAAGCAGTGTCGATGTAGTGAAGTAACAGACCACCACAGACCACCACACAGGCTATCGGTTAAAGGGCCGGTCTAACACGCTTCACGTGAAAAGGCTTAACGTAACTTTGGAACTTTAAGTTCCAAAATAGCGATCAATAATCACCAAATGTCTCTGGCATATGTCTTGTCATTAGCACTTTCACCTGTCAAAATGAAAGTGAAAAGGTGAAAGTGCTAATGACAAAACATATGCAAATTAGGTGATTATTGATCGTGGTTTTGTAACTCTTAGTTACGTTAAGTCTTTTCACGTTAAGCGATGCAAAGAAAGATCAAGTCAAAACTCTCAATTCAAATGCACAACAATGCTTAACAAACTCAAAACAGCCATTAACTAATCAGTCAACAAGTGTGTGGAAACAAAATGCACCAACCAGCTCAACGAGACGCAACACTGAGACAAAACCAGCAAAGACAAATGAGTGTCACTCACCAATGATGTTCACTTAAAGACCAAATCCATTCTCCTGTCCTTCTGGATGGTCCGACCACCATCAGGTCATAAAGATGATCGCTTTTCAGATCCAAAATAAGTTCCAATTCCCTGCTCTCTTGTCGGTCCCAAATAGCAACACTCCCATCAGTAGAGCCTCTTGTGGCTAGTAGAGCCTCTTGTGGCTAGTAGAGCCTCTTGTGGCTAGTAGAGCCTCTTGTGGCTAGTAGAGCCTCTTGTGGCTAGTAGAGCCTCTTGTGGCTAGTAGAGCCCGTTAGCCACGGGTATCTTTCCCAGTTGCTACACTGAAAATGGCGAACATAGCCTGCTTTAAGTACTTGAGTCAGCTCCAGATTGTCAGGTGTTGGACGGCCTTTTTTAATTATGTCCATTTTAACATTAAATGGTCGTCTTGAAAATGGTTCACACAATAATTCCGCCACGACATCATCTTCACCTGTTGCCATTTTGGCGTAAAAAAAACAACGTAGAAAACGTAACACTACGCTAGATCCACTCTCGCGCCAGCCACCACCTTGCACCCTCTAGCTCCATATTGAGCTGCCGGGGAAATCTGAAAGAATACGCCGATTGGCTACAAATCACGATATGATTGGTTGATCAAATTGTCAATCCAAACGTACGCTATCATTCCGTCTAAGGGCCAATGTCAGCGGGAATACTTTGGTTGATTTACGTTGGATATTCTTCCCAGCAACCCAGAAAAATATCTGATTGGTTGCATTGTTTTTCCAACACAAAACCACTCAAATGCGTCGTGCATGGACCGAGAAAGACAAACAAATCAACGTAACACTGTATTATAACACAGATACGATTCTCATTTATTCATTTTATTTAAATTTTATTAAATGTTATTAAATTGTATTACATTTTATTAATACAATTAATTCGATTCTTTGGTTTCATCTGAGAGTTCCAGGGTCTTCTCTGAATACCTTGAAGGCCCTGACGCTTCACCACTGATATAGATATATATATGAGAAAGTGAGTTTGAGTTTGAGCAACAGCAGCAGAAGTTACATCTCGTACCAGAGCGATCGAGTCGCCGGGCTGGACGTAACCTGGACAGCATCTTTTGGATAACATATTATATATATAAACACATATATATATATATTTTGTATATATTGGCCCATATCGGACTAATCCAATGAGAGTCGGTGCCCGGGTGGTGCTGTTTGCAGCGGTGTGGCTCAGTGTGACAGGTGGGACTTATCGATATGTGTGATTTGTTTCTTTTGCTTTGACTCATTGAGTTGAATCCAATACTAACACTAATAACTTACAGTGCGATGTGATGCTGAGACGTCGATCGGAACATATATTTTTTTTAGTCACCAACTGCTGAGTCAAATGTGGACACAAGCTTCCTGTGTGAAGCAAGTCAAGTCAAGTCCAGTTTATTGTCACTTCACAGTTTACACAAGTATAAAGCAGTGATGTGAAAATATTATGTGCAATACCCGACGACAGACAGCAGTTATAAAATAAGAAAAAAAATTGATAAAAAGAGTAAAAATAGAATAAAGTTTAAAAAACAATGAAATAAATAAATAAATAAAAATGCAATTTATAAAATGCAAAATATCGGCACAAAAAAGAGCAATATGTGTATATAAATCAATGTAATAAAATATACATTGTTATATGCTATACGCCCACTGTGGAAGCTATCTCTAAGCCTATTTGTACGGCACTTGATACTGAGGTATCGCCTGCCTGACGGTAACAGTGAGTACAGTTGGTGGCTGGGGTGGGCAATGTCTTTATGATGCGTTTGGCCTTGGCCACGCACCGCTGGTTGTATATATCCAGGAGGGAGGGGAGCTCACCTCCAACCATATACTGGGCCGTCCGCACCACCCTTTGAAGCGCTCTGCGCTCGAGTGCGGTGCAGTTCCCGTACCGGGCGGTGATCCACCCTGTAAGAACACTCGCAGCAGTGGCGTAGCGGAGGCCCCCGCAGACCCCGCGGTGCGGGGGAGCCCCGGAGCTTAGGAGGCCCCCACCCCCACTGTAGGCTATCCTCTTAGATTTCGTAACGGGAACAGGGCGCTATGTTGCTAGGCACCAGGGCTGGACTGGCCATGTGGCATACCAGCCGGCACGATCGCGACCCCCGTTGGACTTCACGATCGCGACAACACCGTACAACAGTGTACACATGAGTTCCTACTGACCTATACTGTTTACAAAAGATGCCTGAAAAAATAAACATTTAAAAAAGTGGCCGCGATGTCTATCCCATGTCACTCTTATTGATTTAGGGGAGAGGGCGGGGCCCCATGGTCCGACCTGCGGGGGAGTCCCGAAATATTGCGCAACGCCACTGACTCGCAGGGTGTATCACCGCCTGGTACGGGAACTGCACCGCAGCTCACACACACACACACACACACACACAGTACAGCAGTGGTCTCAAACCTCTAACATTTATATTTTGTTACAGCCAAGTACAAGTAACTACTACTACTACTAGTATTCAGATGTACTTCGTCGTATCAACGTGTTGTTGGCATATTCAAATGCAGTGTGCATTAAAAGAAGGTGGAATTACAATTGTTCATAACCAATATCATAACCGTAGAAAGATTGCAATTTTTTTTAAATGTTGGAAGTACACCATAGGGGTACCTGGCAGCGTCATGTGTTCACTGTACCTGGACCCCATATTTAAATATGTCGATAGAACTGCTCCTACTCCTGTGTATACATATACATTTATATATGCCATACATTTATATATGCTCACTTGTATATACATTTACATTTATATATTTTTATCCTGCTTTCAATAATTGCACACCCCTGATCACCACCTGTTAAATGATCACTTACCTGTATATACATATACCTATTATTATGCTGCTCATATCCCATTTAATACCTGCACTGTCTTTGACTCTGACCTACTGGGACTTGAAGGGCATATGCTTCATCAATCTGCCTTTGAGCGTCCAGTGTTCCATAGTCATCCCGGTCACTCTCTACAGTAAGTCGGACATATACGGATATTTCTACATATACACGCACACTGCAACGATGGACGAAACATATCACGGACAAATCACGGAAATCACAGACTCAAGGACACCCCAGAGCCATAAGAGTGTTGAACACTGTCAAACTGACCTAAGAACAGTTCCTACCCCAGAGCCATAAGAGTGTTGAACACTGTCAAACTGACCTAAGAACATTTCCTACCCCAGAGCCATAAGAGTGTTGAACACTGTCAAACTGACCTAAGAACAGTTTCTACCCCAGAGCCATAAGAGTGTTGAACACTGTCAAACTGACCTAAGAACATTTCCTACCCCAGAGCCATAAGAGTGTTGAACACTGTCAAACTGACTTAAGAACAGTTCCTACCCCAGAGCCATAAGAGTGTTGAACACTGTCAAACTGACCTAAGAACAGTTCCTACCCCAGAGCCATAAGAGTGTTGAACACTGTCAAACTGACTTAAGAACAGTTCCTACCCCAGAGCCATAACGGACGTAGCCCCAGTCCAGAACATGACGGTGACCTGGTACATAGGAAATAGGACCGTGTTCACCCAAGAAGGATTTGATGACTCGGCCAAACGTGCAGACGTGCGGCCGAGCTTCACCTACGAACCCAGAAGAGAGGACATTGGGCTTAACATCAGGTGCCAGATCCATTTTAACCTGGGACCCACTGGGCCCAAAGAAACGCAGACTTCTCAAGCGTATCCGCTTCGAATTAGATGTGAGTATGGTGATTCATTTGATATGTTCATTTGATGTCATTTTAGACTGTGATTTTGCATGTTTTCATTTGAATATATTTGTGTTATTAAGAAGTGGTAACAAACAATTCAATACTTGTTTTGTTTGTATAGAGGTGGCTGTAACTTAGCCACAGCTGGCTACACAGGGAACCAGTGGATGTTATTGGGGTTGACCTATTCCCTGTTTCCTCCCAGATCCTCCCCCACCCATCACTCAGCTGGAGGACGCCGAGCTCCAGGTCGGTGCGTCTAGCGTGCTGACCTGCTTCTCCCAGGCCATCCCACCGTCGAGGTATGGCTGGGATTATTACAAGACGGGAAACGTGGAAGAGAGAGAGGAAAACGGGACTTCCCAGCTGGTCATTCTGAACGCCACGGAGGTCAACATTGGCAACTACACCTGCAACGCCGGCAATGATCTGGGGAAAAGTTTGGACCTTCTGTAGAAGTTGTGATAGACACACTTCGCCACTGATATATATATATATATATATATCCAACTACAAGTAGTATTCAAGAGCAGGGACGTGCACAGACATGTCCGGGGGCAGGAGCTCAAGTGAGAAAAAGGGCACTTCCCATCATCATTTATAAAGAAATGTTTTAAAACAAAAAGTTAAGCCAAGCAATAGAATACTGAATTGCCTGAATACATTGATGATGATCCAATACATTATTATTATTATTATTATTATTATTATTATTACACTTACCACACACATAACATCAAATAACTGCTGTTGACAAGGAGTTAGTTTCAGCGTAACTACAATTCCCTCCTTTCACATATGAGGGTGGGTCGCTGTATCATGTAATGATTAAGATCTATCAGCATACAACAAACTAGTACAATTAATAGTTATTAAATGAGCAGCCAACAATCTAAATTATGAAGTTACTGTTTAAGAAAGGACATTACAGGCAAAAATATCGTTTTTTCATGTACTTGTACATTTTGTTATTTTGGTCTATTTTGCTTCCATACTGACTTGACGTAAGTAATTATGTGGGGAAGTTGTGAGGTGATATGTTTTGTCTGTTCACCTGCAATGCCTTGGTAAATGCATGCCAATTAGCGCATTTTAATTAGGCCTAGTTAACGCCTAATTTGCATATCAATGTGGCGATGACGTTATTAGATACCCATGTTACTGTATTCACCTGTAGTGTCTCCCCTTAAGTACAGTACATTAGCCTCTATGCCCATGATACATTGCCTTACCTAAACTTTGAGCTAACTTATCCAGCACTTATCCTCTCCCGACCTGATATTTTTATATTTTATTCAATCAATATCTTTTTTGGAAAGGGAAACTGTGCGCAAACAGGAGTAGATATATATTAATGAATTAATACAAAATAAAAAATGAAATACAAAAACATCCCATAAAAAGGGCACTTTCTCTGGAGGAAGAAAAAGGGAAGGGGCTCAAGCCCACTTTGATGTCTATGTGTGCACGTGCCTGTATCCTCCTCCTCCTCCTCCTAAACACGGCTGGCCTCTACTTTCAGATTCAGACTAGTAACTGTGCCTCCTCCTCCTCCTCCTCCTCCTCCTCCTCCTCCTCCTCCTCCGAGGCTTGTGCATCAAGCCCACCCCCCGCGGTGACGCGGTCCGGAAAAACACCTTACATCATCTCCTGATGTTGGTCGAAGGCTGGTAGATGGATTTGGAGGAACTTGAAGAAAAATGACTTTCTGAGAATTATGAGATAGCATCTCATTATTATGGCTTAACTATCTCATAATAATGAGATAGTATCTCATTATTATTGCTTATATTATGGCTTATATTATATATTAATAATGAGATACTATCTCATTATTATGGCTTAAATTATTATGGCTTATATTATATATTAATAATGAGATAGTATCTCATTATTATGGCTTCCATAATAATGAGATATTATCGAATGAGATAGTATCTCATTATTATGGCTTAACTATCATGAATCATGAGATAGTTAATTATGGGATAGTTAAGCCATAATAATGAGATACTATCTCATTATAATGAGATAGTATTAAGTCACAATTATGAGATAGTTAAATCATAATTATGAGGTAGTAATGAGATAAGTCATAATTATGAAATAGTTAAGTCACAATTATGAATTTTTATGTGACTTATTTTTTATTTTTCAAGTAGCGGAAACAGGCTTCCACAATGAAGTGACCAGTGAGTGAGTGGGTGAGTGAGTGGGTGAGTGAGTGGGTGAGTGAGTGAGTGAGTGAGTGAGTGAGTGGGTGGGTGAGTGAGTGGGTGGGTGAGTGAGTGGGTGGGTGAGTGGGTGAGTGAGTGAGTGGTGAGTGAGTGAGTGAGTGGGTGGGTGAGTGAGTGGGTGGGTGAGTGGGTGAGTGAGTGAGTGGGTGAGTGAGTGAGTGAGTGAGTGAGTGAGTGAGTGAGTGAGGGGTGTGGAGAAACCTTTTGGATGAGCCTAGAAAACAAGTATTTATAACTCACAATAAGCCAGGAACTTCAAAGCTTTCGCACTGAACATTCCATTGAAATAATCATTTCAACTATTCACTTTAACCCCATAAGAACCCACGGTGACACAGGTGTAACACACACTTAGTTTTAAGTATTTTAGATATCACGGAAGTTCCTTATCCTGCTTTAGCGAAACGCGAGCCTCGGGGCTAGGACAGCTCGGTCATGGGCGGGGGCGGCTGTTGTGCGCCACGTTGCCGTTGGGCGCGCTGAGCTTGGAGTTTCTTGGAGCAGGAGTAGAAAACCGCCAACATCACTGTCACCGCGACGGTCACTATCACCGTGCCGATCACCAGGTAATGGAAGCCTTTTTTTTTTACCGGGTCCACAATGAGCGGCGGGTAGTCCTCTGTGGGGCGAGAGAGAGAGAGAGAGACATGTAAACGTTATGCGCTAACACGCGCGCGGGCCAGCTGTAACGTTGATTGACCCCGACAAAAGTATTTCTAAATCTGCAAACCAAAGTGCAAGATGCCTTTTGCTTTAAAAAAATAATATCAATTAACGACCATGAAAAAAAACAAAGGTAGTACTTCTAAATGATATACATTCACGTTATACATCAGTGCACATAAGAAATACACACATACACACAATCCTGCATCATGCTCATACTGTAAAAGGTAATATAACAGCTGTCCAACCCAAAGGACAAAAACTTAAAAAACACACAAAAATACGTAAATAAGTCAAACTGAATACTTTGTATATACGGCACCTCGTGATATTGTATGCGCGACTCATGATTGATTGGGAAAGAAGACCACTTTAAATACAATATCATGATAAAAAACAAAAAAAACATACTTCCCTCAATCAGTTATTGACCGTAAAATTCAGTGGCGTTTTCTCCCGGAGGCCAAGGGAAGCCAGGCTTTTATTCATTACCGAATCTGCACTGCGCATTGAGCGGCTGGTTATGCATTTGGGGGGGGGGGGGGGGAAATGCTTAAATGAATAAGACGAGAGAGTTTTGGCTGGAGAGCGCGTGCGGACCTGTCGGTTAGATAACAGGCGTGTGCAAGTCCTGCATCTGTATGATACAACTGTGTAAAATGATACCGGGCGCTGTAATCACTCATCTGGTTACGTTATTGACCACCCCCCCCCCCGACCCAAAAAAACTGGCTTCCCCTAAATTTTTCCCCACGCCACGCTACTGGTAAAATTACGAAATTAAAAGTGTGCGTGACATATCTATGTGCAATTAAATTTAGCATTGGAATCTAGCATAAGGAGTTTGTCAAAAAATATATATAATAAACAGTAGGCCGACACACACACACACACACACACAAAATATAGCCCACTATTACAGTGCCAATGTTAGTGCAGTGCAGAATCACAGAATCACAGATTGTCTTCACCAGTTCAAAATCACCTTTTAAAAAGGCCGCAAATACTTCTAAAGAACCTCTTTCTCGTCCATGCGTCCGCTTACAACACAACGGTTTGCCGTGTACACTCAAAGGAAATTGTTTGATGGTCAGGTCTCCCCAGGGGGGGGGGGGAATATGTAATATTTCATAACTACTTTTCATACAATATTTGACAGGCATCCGTGGTGCTTTCTCGTGGCCCAAAATGTAGCTCAGAGGATCACAACTGCCAGGGCAGAACACAGTACCACCGTCAGCACAAACGTTCCTGTGTGGGGAGAAGGAATGCCTTTGCGTTACATTATTTCAATGTAGCACAAGCTAAACATCTCATCTCAGCTCAGCTCAGCCCAGCTCATCTCATTCCATCCCGCCAGTGGCGGCTGGTGCATTTTTCACCAGGGGGGGCTATACCATTTTTTTTATTTACAATTACATATTGTTAATTACATTATATACAATTACTTTTTGTATTGAAATGTCACCCTTCTGTCCATAATTTTCATCATGGCCACACAAGGCCAGCTCAAAGGCACCACAGAACTTCACACAGTCTATTCTTTCAGACAGGATGTATTTTTGTCGACCTCATTGTGCTTCCTCACGGCAATCCTGTGGCCGTCGTCCAGCTGCGTAGCAATGTTCACTCTGCCTAGCGTGGCTAGCTTCATAGCATTGTCTTCCGGGGGGGCTGTTCTGAAACAGCCCCCCCTGAAGACGTTTGGAGGACGTTGATTGGCTACATTTTATGTCACTCGTTTATATCTTGAATCAGCAATTGGCTAAACTGCTACAGAGACTGAATCCGTGGGGCGATTTCTCTACAGCCCCCTTGAGCATCGTCATACAGTGTACTAGGCATATGTGTACTAGGAAAAGCATATTATGTTGCGCAAATTATTTAAAATCATATTTTACACATATTTCTGGGTGCATTCCATATTTAAAACACACACATATTGACAATTTAGGGGGGGCGGCGCCCCATTGCCCCCTATGGGCCAGCCGCCACTGCATCCCGCGTGTCCGGATCCGGCCGGCAGGGCACCAGGCCGTAATAAACGGCCAGGCCTAACAGTGCCAGGCCTAACAGTACTGCCACTATGATGCCGGCCGTCGTCCCCGGGCTACCTGGCGAGGAACGACAGCGGGAGAAAAAAATTAGCAAGCCAGCTGGGTGGATGGGGCTCATGTTCTCCGACATCCACCGACAAACATCCGCATGGGGAACTTACTTTGGCTCCTCGGGAGGACGATGAAAACCTTGGTGACGGAGGCCAACGGGTTGGAGGCCGTGCAGTTGTAGGTGCCGGGAGGCAGGGGCGACGAGGTTCTGAGGACACTGTTGTTCCCCGTCATGGCCTCCGGCAGGCCGGCGGAGGACCACCAGTGGTACGTGGGTGGGGGGTTTCCGTCGGCGCTGCAGTTCAAGACGGGCTCCTCGTCCACCGCGGGGTCCAGGGTCTCCGGGAGAGGGCTGAAGAAGGACGGCGGATCTAGATGGAAGAAGGACCCCATGAAACACAATCCGACCTGGGCGGCAAAAATATTAACTAGACGGCCCTCAGGTCCCCTGGATCCGGATTCAGATCTGCGCCAAATTCTTAATCAACTGTTCCTTGGCCCATAAGGGCGGCAGTAGTCAAGTCAAGTCAAGTCAAGTTGATGCTTGGTATGGCGCCGTACGAGATGGCTGCCGTGTCGCGAGCTCCCGCACGACGACGCAGTTTTTTGTTATTTATTCTTTTTATCGCAACTATTTTAGTTCAGGAAGTTAGCAGCAAGTTCACTTATAACTTTTGCACACTTCGGGAGATCAGATCGACAGTCGCTCGCCGCCTACCGGAGTTTTTTCATTCTTTCGACTCGGACGTCCCGCCCGAAGTCACAGCTGGATTATCTCCGACCATCTTGGGCACGATTACACGCAAGCGTCGCCGGAGGAAGCGAGGGAAGCGAGCCGGCGTGCTAGTCAGGCTGAGACGTCGATCCGATCGCCCCCCACGACCCACCATTCTACTGGCTAATGTACAGTCTCTGGACAATAAGTTAAGCGAACTACAGGCTCGTATTCAATTCCACCGGGAAACTAAGGACAACTGTATCATCTGCCTTACGGAGACATGGATGTCGGAGGGGGTAACCGACGCAGCTATCGAGCCGACGGGATTTTCCGTACACCGGGCGGACAGAACAAAGGCTCTCTCCGGTAAAGATCGCGGAGGGGGGGTATGTCTCATGATAAACAGATCTTGGTGCAACCAAAGTCATGTACATCCCCTCAAGTCTTTCTGTTCCCCGGACCTGGAGTACCTGATGCTTATGTGCCGTCCACACTGGCTACCTCGGGAGTTTACAGCGGTAACCGTGACCGCTGTTTACATTCCCCCACAAGCCAACACGGACACAGCGCTGAAGGAACTGTACGGGGCTATCAGCGAACAGGAGTCGGCACACCCCGAGGCTGCTCTCATCGTGGCGGGGGACTTCAACAAGGCGAACCTGAAGAAGGTTCTCCCGAAGTTCTACCAACACATAAAGAGCAACACACGGGGCGAGCGGATCCTCGACCACTGCTACACTCCCTTCCGTGATGGCTACAAGGCCCTCCTCCGCCCACCGTTCGGCAAATCAGATCACCGCTCTATCCAGCTACTCCCCGCCTATAGGCAGAGACTGAAGCAGCAACCGATCGCTGTGAGGGAGGTCCAATGCTGGTCGGACCAATCAGACTCTACGCTGCAGGATTGTTTTGATCACGCTGACTGGCACATGTTCCGCATTGCCTCGGACAATAACATCAACGAGTACGCGTCGTCGGTCACCGGGTTCATCAAGAAGTGCATAGATGACGTTGTTCTGACCAAGTCGGTTCGGATATATCCCAACCAGAAACCGTGGATTAACGGCGATGTTCGCGCTGCCCTACATGCGCGTAACGCCGCCTTTGGTTCCGGGAATACGGAGGAATATACGAGAGCCCGTTACGACCTCCGTAAGACCATCGTCACTGCCAAGCGGGAGTATAAGGACAGAGTGGAAGATAAATTCAAGAACCACGATGCGAGGGGTATGTGGCAGGGGCTGCAGACGATAACGAACTTCAGAGGGAGAACCAGTTGTGTAGAGAACTCCTCTACCTCCCTCCCAGGAGAGCTAAATACATTTTTTGCTCGGTTCGACGTAAACGGCAGCCCGCCGAAGCCAGCACCGACTGAGGAGACCAGCCAGCTGCGCATCTCGGAGGCGGATGTGCGCCGCACCTTCAAGCGGCTGAACATCCGTAAGGCGGCAGGCCCCGACGACATCCCGGGCCGCGTCCTCAGAGCATGCGCAGACCAGTTGGCAGGAGTCTTTGCAGACATCTTCAACCTCTCCCTGTCCCAGGCTGTTGTCCCCGCGGTCTTCAAGATATCCACCATCGTGCCTGTCTCTAAACAAACCAAGGTAACATGCCTGAATGACTATAGACCTGTGGCCCTCACCTCGATCGTTAGCAAATGCTTCGAGAGGTTGGTCAAGGACTTTATTTAGCTCAGGAGGTTAGGACTTGGCTTGGGGTCGCCGGTTCAAGTCCACTTAAACACCTGGGCACTGCCGAGGTGCCCTTGAGCAAGGCACCAGACCCCTACACGGCACCTGGGCAGCTGTTTATAAAATAGCCGCCCACTGCTCCTAATATGGGTTAAATGCAAAGAAACACATTTCACATTGTGCGTACTGTATGTAAATGGTAAATGGACATTTATATAGCGCTTTTCTTACCAATGGTTACTCAAAGCGCTTTTTTTTTTTCTATTTTTTGTTTTAATTTCTTTTTGTTTTTTTATTTTTTATTTTTTATTATTATTATTATTTTTTAAATATTATTTTTTATTTTTACCTTTATTTAACCAGGATAGGTCTCATTGAGATTAAAAATCTCTTTTTCAAGAGAGTCCTGGCCCAAGAATGGTAACAGCACAGTTACAGACGATTACAAAACACACAATCACAACACAGTCATACACCAGGTTTAGCCAAAGCATTTACAGACACAGCGGCCTGCTTCAAGGTCAGTTAAAGTTGCTTTGAGTGCGTTTAATGAGACCAGCTCTCTGAGTTTCAGCTCAGTTTGAAGCAGGTTCCAAGCTTGAGGGGCAGCGTAACTGAACGCCCTTTTCCCCAGATCAGTACGGACCTTTGGTACAGTTAAAAGGAAAAAGTTCTCGGAGCGAAGCCGATAAGATCCAGTGCATTTTCTGTTTATGTACATCCTTAGATAAAGGGGAAGAGCACCAAGAATAGCCTTATATATAAGGATGTGCCAATGTTTTAGTCTACGCGTGGTCAGGGAAGACCATCCAACACGAGTGTATAGATTGCAGTGGTGCGTCAAGGTTTTGAGGTCTGTGATGAATCTCAGTGCACCGTGGTAGACGGTATCCAGCGAGTGAAGGCACTGAGAAGATGCATTCATATAAACCACATCTCCATAATCCAGCACAGACAGAAAGGTTGCAGACACTAGTCTCTTTTTGGCCTCATAGGAAAAACAGGACTTGTTTCTAAAGAAAAAACCTAATTTTATTCTTAATTTTTTCAAGAGTTCCACAATGTGTGGTTTAAAAGAAAGCGAATTGTCAATTATAATTCCAAGATACTTATAGTGCAACACAGATTCAATCTCCGTCCCCTGCAAGGTGGTGATAGGAGGAAGGTTCAAGACCTTGGGTTTTGCTTTCGAGAACATCATTAGCTTTGTCTTGGCAGCATTTAAAACAAGTTTCAAATCACACATGTTGGATTGTACAATGTTAAAAGCATTCTGGAGCTGACAAAGAGCCTGCTTCGGGGTGGACGCAGAACAATAAATAACTGTATCATCGGCATAAAAATGCAAATTTGCATTAAAAACATTGTTATTAAGACTGTTAATGTAAATTATAAATAACAAGTCATGCCTCACATTCACCCATTCAACCACCAACGGCGGAGTCAGTGATGCAAGGAGACAGCCAGCAGGTCAGGAGCAGTTAGGGTTAGGGGATCTTGCTCAAGGACACCTCGGCAGTTTTTGCGGGGATCGAACCAGCGACCTACCGGTTGTGAGGCGACCGCTCGACCTCCTGAGCTTCAGTCCTCCAGACTTAGATTTCATTACTAATCAAAGTTTTGTCCAATTACTACATAACTATATTATAATATAATATAACATAATATATATAATATATATGTACAGTATATTTAATATAATATACATACATATATCAATTTACAAATATCAATGTAATAGTTTCTAACCATATATATTAAAATTGGGGTATTGTGGTTCAGTTCATGCAGTCGGTAACGAATGACAATTACACACATTTTAATCTTTCAGTAGGTTAGTGAAAAATTCTAATTGTAAATCCCATCTATGGTGTTAGGGTGTCCCGAGAGACTCACAGTGGACCACCATGTTGTACGGCTCTGACGTGATGATCGGACTCCGCTTCCAAAGGCTGGAAATTCCCTTCATCTCCACTTGGCACAGGAATCGAACCCTGTGGTCGTCCTTCTGGAGGTTTACGGTCACATGGAATGACTCATTCCGAGGTGTGGCAACGACGCTGTCACGGGTCTCGTTGTGTATGACCTCACTTCCTCTGTACCAGACCACAGACAAGTTCCTCACTGTAGCCACGTCCCTGACGTCACACTGCAGCTGGTAGGACCTGCCGGCCTCCATGACGCCGGCCAGATGTGGCGCAAAGATTGACACGCTGTCCGGCAATTCTGATTAAACAAAAAAATAATTAAAAATAATTTCACAAACGACACGCCATGACACAGTCTCAACGCAATCTGTAACAAAACAGTTCCTTCAGTCCATAAATTACAAGATACAAGATGCTTTATTGGCCATTTGCAACAAGTACAATGATTCCTTGCCTTGCCTTCTCATTCCCTCCCGCAATATGAATTTTAAAAAAATACTATAAAAAATACTATATACACAATAAAAATAAGAATTAACATAAAAATAACAATATAGTGACGGATAGTAACCCAACCACCGCGTTTGGTTCCAATCCGTGCATATCTTTTGGAGTTATTTTGACAGACAACCAACAGGGGGTTGTAACAATGTGGGTTGATGAGGTGTAGTGCAGAAGTACTCACTGTAGACTGTGACTTCTAACTTTTTGCCACACTGTTGGCTCGTCATCAACGGTTATGTAGCACTTGGGCTGTATGGACCACGTCTTAAGGGACGCCACTGACCAAGTGACGAACTTGACGGTCCCTTGGGAAGTCGACGAGTTTCCCACTGGGACCTCCCAGCCCATCACCTGGAACACGTCCTCGGACGTGGAGCAGTTGACCGTTAGAGGGTCCCCGAAACGGACCACGACCGCACTGCCGGGGAGCAGTTGGAGTGGACACGCAGCGCTCAGACACGCACCTGGACCTACAGGTGGGACGTAAACATGGGTTAGCCAGCCAGAGGGAACAGCAGTCTGATTATTGAATCAAAGTTATCATAAAGTTTGTCATCTCCTTAGGATACGTGATATGCGGTTGGGGTGACTCATGGAGGGGAAACAGACACTTGACTCAATATTGTCTTTTGTATGTAGGCTGTGTGTATGTATTTATGCAAAAACAAATGTATGACATATATTCCATGTAGAATTGTAAATCATTTTTTCTTCAGAGGGCTCCTCACTGCAAGCATGATTAAAAAAGGTCTAAGTCTAGGAAACACCGAATCAAGTGAAAGGAACAGCTCCTTCCTACGTCCAGGCAATGGTCAAGCCCACATCCCCGCCCGTCCACTTCGCTCTGCTACCGAGGACCGTCTGCTTGCCCCCTCGCTGAGGGGCCGAGGGCCGACCTACGCGGTCACGGCTCTTCTAGGTCCTGTGGCCTCCTAGTGGTGGTGGAATGAACTCCCCACGGAGGTCATGACCTCAGAGTCACGGCGCATCTTCCACCGCAGGCTGAGAACGCCCCTCTTCAGGAAGTACTACCCGATCCTTCCTCCTAGAACGACCACTATGCGTCTCTCTTTCTCTCTCTTTTGTTTGCGTGTTAGTTAGATATTGTTCTATATTGTTTGCCAACTATTGTACTTTTACCTTACTGTACTTTTACCTGAGCACTGGCTCAGTTCTTGGAGACTTGTTAGGAATGAAATGCACTTTTGACTTCTGGTGACGAGTTGTTCTCTTGCCTTCCTTTGTTGAAACACACTATTGTAAGTCGCTTTGGATAAGCGTGCACTTTGGCGCACTGTTGTAACCAAAAGAGAGCTGAGCCAGAAGGCAAAGCTCTCGATCTACCGATCAGTCTTCGTTCCTACCCTCACCTATGGCCATGAACAATGGGTAATGACCGAAAGGACGAGATCGCGAATACAAGCGGCCGAAATGAGTTTCCTCAGGAGGGTGGCTGGTATCTCCCTGAGGGATAGGGTGAGAAGCTCAGCGTAGAAAGGAGCCAGTTGAGGTGGTTCATCTAGTAAGGATGCTTCCTGGTCGCCTCCCGAGGGAGGTTTTCCAGGCACATCCAACTGGGAAGAGACCACGGGGCAGACCGAGGTACAGGTGGGGTGATTACATCTCCACACTGGCCTGGGAACGCCTCGGGATCCCCCAGTCAGAGCTAGTCCATGTTGCCAGGGAGAGGGAAGTTTGGAGTCCCCTGCTGGAGCTGCTACCTCCGCGACCCGATTACAGATAAGCGGGAGAAGATGGATGATGGATGGATGGATGGATGGCTTCGGATAAGAGCGTCTGCTAAATGACTAATGTAATGTCATGAATGAAACAACTAATCGATTAATCATCGTAGTCTTAACACCCACACCCCACCACACCCAAACCACCACACAGGCCAACTGCTGATTATCATAATCAACTGCTTCCGTACGGAGCACACACACAGCGGTGCACACACACCACACACCACACACACACACACACACCACCGCGTTTTTGTTCGCTCCACATACGTCGGTTTAAAAAACTTGAGCTTACCTGAAGTAATGACTACTCCCAACACAAGGAACCACGCACGTAGTGGCCACATTTAGAATAAAAAAAAAATGATATATATAAATATCCAACAACTACGTAGTAGTATTCTAGAGGTATTCGGCGACACTTATCCTCCTCCTCCTCCTAAACACGGCTGACCTCTACTTTCAGATTCAGACTAGTAACTGTGCCTCCTCCTCCTCCTCCTCCTCCTCCTCCTCCTCCTCCTCCGAGGCGTGTGCATCAAGCCCACCCCCCGCGGTGACGCGGTCCGATGGGGAAAAAATGATTATGGCTTCCATAATAATGAGATAGTATCTCATTATTATGGCTTATATTATTATGGCTTATATTATATATTAATAATGAGATAGTATCTCATTATTATGAGATAGTTAAATCATAATTATGAGGTAGTAATGAGATAAGTCATAATTATGAAATAGTTAAGTCACAATTATGAATTTTTATGTGACTTTTGTTCTTCAAGTGGCGGAAACAGGCTTCCACAATGAAGTGACCAGTGAGTGAGTGAGTGGGTGAGTGAGTGAGTGAGTGAGTGAGTGAGTGAGTGAGTGAGTGAGTGAGTGAGTGAGTGAGTGAGTGAGTGAGTGAGTGAGTGAGTGTGGGTGAGTGAGTGGGTGAGTGAGTGGGTGAGTGAGTGAGTGGGTGGTGAGTGAGTGAGTGAGTGAGTGAGTGAGTGGGTGAGTGAGTGAGTGGGTGAGTGAGTGAGTGGGTGAGTGAGTGAGTGAGTGGGTAAGTGAGTGGGTGAGTGGGTGAGTGAGTGAGTGAGTGGGTGAGTGAGTGAGTGGGTGAGTGAGTGGGTGAGTGGGTGAGTGAGTAAGTGAGTGGGTGAGTGAGTGAGTGAGTGAGTGGGTGAGTGAGTGAGTGAGTGAGTGGGTGAGTGAGTGAGTGGGTGAGTGAGTGGGTGAGTGGGTGAGTGAGTGGGTGAGTGAGTGAGTGAGTGAGTGGGTGAGTGAGTGGGTGAGTGAGTGGGTGAGTGAGTGGGTGAGTGGGTGAGTGAGTGGGTGAGTGGGTGAGTGAGTGGGTGAGTGAGTGGGTGAGTGAGTGAGTGAGTGAGTGGGTGAGTGAGTGGGTGAGTGAGTGAGTGAGTGAGTGAGTGGGTGAGTGAGTAGTGAGTGGGTGAGTGAGTGAGTGGGTGAGTGAGTGAGTGAGTGAGTGGGTGAGTGAGTGAGTGGGTGAGTGAGTGGGTGAGTGAGTGAGTGAGTGAGTGGGTGAGTGAGTGGGTGAGTGAGTGAGTGAGTGAGTGAGTGGGTGAGTGAGTGAGTGAGTGGGTGAGTGAGTGAGTGAGTGAGTGGGTGAGTGAGTGAGTGAGTGGGTGAGTGAGTGGGTGAGTGAGTGGGTGAGTGAGTGAGTGAGTGAGTGGGTGAGTGAGTGAGTGAGTGTGTGAGTGAGTGAGTGAGTGGGTGAGTGAGTTTCACTTTAACCCCATAAGAACCCACGGTGACCCAGGTGTAACACACACTTAGTTTTAACTATTTAAGTATTTTAGATATCAGGGAAGTTCCTTATCCTATAGCTTTATCCTTGATTTCATGAAGTCCACAAGAACTAGTGTTTTATAAAGCTAGTTTTTTGTTCAGTTTCAACACATTTTACAATTTGAAAGTTTTAATAACCGACTGAAAGATAAAAATGTGTGTAATTGTCATTCATTACCGACTGCATGAACTGAACCAGAACCATTGTTTATATGTAGAAACTATTACATACAAGTTATGTAATTTATATTAAATATACATATATATTATATTATGTACACTGAAATATAATACAGCAGCATTCCCTCACTGGGCTTTGAATGCAAACCTCCTCCACCAGAGGGCGACATAACTCCTAATAATGGTAACGTGCTCTTATCTAGCGCTTTGATCCAAAGCGCTAGATAAGTCATGCCTCACATTCACACAAAATGGATGCTCTGACTCGTAATGTGACAAAGTGTGGCGATTATCTGACACAGAATTTGATCGGAAAGAGGACATGGTTCTGTAAACATAGTGGAGAACAATTGATTAAATAACAGTGTGTAAATTAATTAAGAACCGTCTACTGATTGGCCTAAATGTGGTATACGTCCCAAATCTGAAACTATTTCTGAGTGACATTTGACAGGAAGGTCATCGGACCAAAACTATTTGATGATTAACTTTATATCTCTAACGTGTATAGGTTACCATCTCAGGGATCATCGGAAAACGGTGTTGTGAATACGATCAATACATCAACAGCAAAAAGTTTAATATTCAAACGTGTTTACAAAAAACCTCACAAATATGTATTCACAGCGGTATCAACAAATAAGAGAACTTACTTCATCATCATTCTTCTTTGTTATCATTTTCTTCCAAAAAAAACTAAATATTGAAGAGATATTTTCGAAACATAATGTGGATCGTGTTGTCCAACGGTATATAGGCCTATATATAAATATCAAGTAGGCCTAGACTTCCTATTCTTAACAATTCTATTCGTCAAATATACTGTATATAGCATAGGCTAGACTGGTAATTATTTTAAATTACATACACACTAGGTCTCCTTAATTGATCGGACTAATTTGCATTAATTGCCTTATAGTCCAATTAATAGGACATTATTTAAATACATTTGCATAGATTTTTGTTCACACGTCAATTAAAGAAAATAGAAAAACTATACAGACAATCAAAAAGACAAATCAAAAAGAAGAGACGAATCGGAATACAGTCAAAATGATTCTAAAGTTCAGAGCACAGCACGTGGACTAAAGGGAGCACAGTGCAGAGGGCTTCTCAGCCTCGGGACACGCAGGCTAATCTTAACCAGAACAATGAATCACATTTATGAATGATTCATCTTCAGGGGCGCGCGGGGGGGTTGGATAAGGCAGTAAAACAGTGCACTCTGTGCACTGTTTTATTGCCTTATCCAACCCCCCCCCCCGCGTCAGTGTCTGTGTCACTGTGACACTGACACTGTGTCAGTGTATAAAGCCTACAAATACACAAGCACTTTTGAAGTGCATCTCGGGAGGTGGACACGGGGAGCCGCCAACAATCACAATCACATCCTCCCTCTTTCCTCCCTCTTTGAGAGATTGTCGCCCTGTTTGAGATACGGTTTCACGGCTGAGAAAGAAACGCACTACGGAAGATCCAGTGGTCAACGGGACGATTGTCTCTGGTGCTCCAGGGGCCAGGCTCCTGGACATGGTCTCTGTATTGGAAATACCAAATCAAAGTTGTGTATTGTGTTATATAACACCACCACACGCACCGCGCCCGCACCACACACACACACCACACACACACACCACACACACACACACACACACACACACACACACACACACACACCACACACACACACCACACACACCACACACACACAGCAAAATCAACATCCAGTGTCACGCCATGTTTGACAAAGTGGTACTCGTCACACAGCCTGAGAACTGAGGAGGCAGTGCCCAGTGGCAGGAGGAGAGAGAGAGACTGGTTCACGAAGAGGAGGAGGAGGAGGAGGAGGAGGAGGAGGAGGAGGAGGAGGAGGAGGAGGAGGAGGAGGAGGAGGAGGAGTGGCGCGTGGCTCGGCGACGACACACATCTCGTTCTCGTAAAGAGTTAAAGGGGGTAGGGAAACGCGAGCCTCGGGGCTAGGACAGCTTGGTCATGGGCAGGGGCGTGACGCAGCTGTTGTGCGCCACGTTGCCGTTGGGCGTGCTGAGCTTGGGGTTCTTGAGGCTGTAGTGGCGCATCTTGGTGTTCTTGTAGTAGATGGAGTAGAACAAGGCGAAGACGGCCGAGGTCACTACCACCGTGGTGGCCACCAGGCCCGCGATGAGCGGCAGGTAGTCCTCTGTGAGAGAGAGAGAGAGAGAGAGAGAGAGAGAGAGAGAGAGAGAGAGAGAGAGAGAGAGAGAGAGAGAGAGAGAGAGAGAGAGAGAGAGAGAGAGAGAGAGATGTAAACGTTATGCGCTAACACGCGCGCGGGCCAGCTGTAACGTTGATTGACCCCGACAAAAGTATTTCTAAATAGTACAGATTAACAAAACAAAAAGTACAGATTTACTAAACAAAAAGTACAGATTAACAAAACAAAAAGTACAGATTAACAAAACAAAAACAGTACAGATTAACTAAACAAAAAGTACAGATTAACAAAACAAAAAGTACAGATTAACTAAACAAAAAGTACAAATTCACTAAACAAAAAGTACAGATTAACAAAACAAAAAGTACAGATTCACTAAAAAAAAGTACAGATTTACTAAACAAAAAGTACAGACTTACTAAACAAAAAGTACAGATTTACTAAACAAAAAGTACAGACTTACTAAACAAAAAGTACAGACTTACTAAACAAAAAGTACAGACTTACTAAACAAAAAGTACAGACTTACTTAATAAAAAGTACAGACTTACTAAACAAAAAGTACAGACTTACTAAACAAAAAGTACAGACTTACTTAACAAATAGTACAGACTTACTAAACAAAAAGTACAGATTAACTAAACAAAAAGTACAAATTCACTGAACAAAAAGTACAGATTAATGAAACAAAAAGTACAGATTTCCTAAACAAAAAGTACAGATTAACAAAACAAAAAGTACAGATTAACTGAACAAAAAGTACAGATTTACTAAACAAAAAGTACAGATTAACAAAACAAAAAGTACAGACTTACTAAACAAAAAGTACAAATTAACAAAACAAAAAGTACAGACTTACTAAACAAAAAGTACAGACTTACTAAAAAAAAAGCATAGATTTACTAAACAAAAAGTACAGACTTACTTAACAAATAGTACAGACTTACTAAACAAAAAGTACAGATTAACTAAACAAAAAGTACAGATTAACAAAACAAAAAGTACAGATTAACTAAACAAAAAGTACAAATTCACTAAACAAAAAGTACAGATTCACTAAAAAAAAGTACAGATTCACTAAAAAAAGTACAGATTTACTAAACAAAAAGTACAGATTCACGAAACAAAAAGTACAGACTTACTAAACAAAAAGTACAGATTTACTAAACAAAAATTACAGACTTACTAAACAAAAAGTACAGACTTACTAAACAAAAAGTACAGACTTACTTAATAAAAAGTACAGACTTACTAAACAAAAAGTACAGACTTACTAAACAAAATGTACAGACTTACTTAACAAATAGTACAGACTTACTAAACAAAAAGTACAGACTTACTAAACAAAAAGTACAGACTTACTAAACAAAAAGTACAGACTTACTAAACAAAAAGTACAGACTTACTTAATAAAAAGTATAGATTTACTAAACAAAAAGTACAGACTTACTTAACAAATAGTACAGACTTACTAAACAAAAGTACAGATTAACTAAACAAAAGTACAATTCACTAAACAAAAAGTACAGATTAATGAAACAAAAAGTACAGATTTACTAAACAAAAAGTACAGATTAACAAAACAAAAAGTACAGATTAACTAAACAAAAAGTACAAATTCACTAAAAAAAAGTACAGATTAACAAAACAAAAAGTACAGATTCACAAAAAAAAAAGTACAGATTCACTAAACAAAAAGTACAGATTCACAAAAAAAAAAAGTACAGACTTACTAAACAAAAAGTACAGATTTACTTAATAAAAAGTACAGACTTACTAAACAAAAAGTACCGACTTACTAAACAAAAAGTACAGACTTACTTAATAAAAAGTACAGACTTACTAAACAAAAAGTACAGACTTACTTAACAAATAGTACAGATTAACTCAACAAAAAGTACAAATTAGCTAAACTAAAAGTACAGATTTCCTTAACAAAGTGTACAGATGTACAGTTGGCTTGTAAACTAGAACAGTCTAGACGGCTAGACCAATGACATTTCTATACTCAATATCAATATATACTTTTCAAAATACTGCGTGTACGCGCTCACCTTTGAAAACCACCAGCACCACGCGGACGCGGGAGCCTGCGGCGTTGGTGGCGTTGCAGGTGTAGACGCCCGCCTCCGTGACCGTGAGGTTCCCACCGGACACGGGCACGCCGTGGTCTGAGAACCAGAGGATCTGTGGCGCCGGTCGGCCATCGGCCTCACACACCAGATCCTCGGGGTACCCCCTGAACACTGGAATACTGTCAGGTAGTTTGGTGCTGTTAATGATAGGTTCATCTGAGAGAGAGAGAGGGGGGAGAGGGGGAGAGGGGAGAGAGAGAGAGATAGAAAGGGGGAGAGGGAGAGGAGAGAGAGGGGGGGGAGAGAGCCACACAACCAAATATTACAGCATGTGAAGAGAATCCATCTAAAGACACCAACATGACAATTTAAAGCGAAAAATTGCCATATATGCTTCTTTATCAAACCCTCACTCGCACACACACACACACACACACACACACACACACACACACACACACACACACAGACACGCACGCGCACACACACTGCAGAACTCACAGTGCACGGTGATGTTGAGTGGCGGTGATGTCATGGGGGGCGGGGCTTGTGGTCCCAGGGTCAAGCGGGCCTCACATCTGAACTGAGCCCTCCCAGGGTTCCTGCCCAGGAGGACGGTGATGGTGGAGGACACGTTGACGGGGGTCCAGACCGATCGGCCCACACAGAGCTCCGGGTTCTGGGGGGGGCAGTCGGTCACTTGAACGCTGCCTGGACACAGACACACGGGGGGGGAACAGACAACAGACCAAATGATTAAATGATGTTTCTTTGCATTTCTTCTATACAAATGCAAACACATTCGTTACGCATCTCACCGCAACAACCATCTTTCGGTGCTACTTTCCAATATAATCTGTGTAATAACATTTGGTTTATAATAGGTGCCAGCAATGACATATTACCCCCCCCCAACCCAATCCCATGTCATGGGTTGGTGTAATGAGGAGGATTTTGCACAGCACCATTTGCTGAAGACTTTTGCAGCCCTCACCTCAAGTTCAACTTTGTTTGTTTGTCCCCAGCAGGCAATTGGGTTTTGCAGCAAGACATAGACACAAGATAGACATAGACACAAGATAGACATAGACACAAGATAGACATAGACACAAGATAGACATAGACACAAGATAGACATAGAAACAAGATAGACAGACACAAGATAGACTAGACACAAGATAGACATAGAAACAAGATAGACATAGAAACAAGATAGACATAGAAACAAGACCATACAATGCAAAAAGCCTACATAGTAGGGCTGAACGACACGGTGAAACAATCCTATTGGGATTATTTTTGACAGATATTGCGATTGCGATCGATCTACTTCACTATTAGCGGGAATGATCATTTTTGCACCGGTTTTCTTACATCTGGAGAAAACAAGGTGTAGACCAGGGCATCTGGGCAGCACTACACCCTGTGTGAACACTACACCCTGTGTGAACACTACACCCTGTGTGAACACTACACCCTGTGTGAACACCACACTGGTGCAGGCAGTAGATCAGGAGGCAGAGGGCAGGGTTGTGGGTTCTGATCCCCCAGCTCCTCCTCCTAGCCAAGGTGTCCTTGAGCAAGACACCCTAACACCTGACTGCTCCTGACCAGCTGACGCTGAGTGTGTGTGATTGGGTGTATGAATGGGTGTATGATTGTGTGTATGAATGTGTGTATGAATGTGTGTGTGAATGTGTGTATGAGTGTGTGTATGAATGTGTGTATGAATGTGTGTATGAATGTGTGTATGAATGTGTGTATGAGTGTGTGTATGAATGGGTGTATGAATGGGTGTATGAATGGGTGTATGAATGGGTGTATGAATGGGTGTATGAATGGGTGTATGATTGTGTGTATGATTGTGTGTATGAATGTGTGTATGAGTGTGTGTATGAGTGTGTGTATGAATGGGTGAACGTGGTTAAACGCGCTGTGTAAATGCAGTACGTTTACCATCCATTTACCCTAATTCCAAAATTTGTAGCTCCTGCGATTTGGATCTTGCACTTGGCCATATACAGTATATATATACACACACACACATATATATATATATATGTATATATATATTGCGATGGCGATTCTGTTTCTATTCATTGCTCAGCCCCAGCACACTGGGTACACCCAACAGAATGTTCTGGACTCTCGGGGAACAGCAGTGCGGTCCCCAAGCCGACCTTTCCAATCACACAATCAAGGGCGGGGCCTCGGCTGCACCAAGTGTGGGGGGGCGGAGTCCGGGGGAAATGGGCGCTGCGGTTACTTTTGTGTTTATTTTTTGTATTTTAAACCGACGTGGCGTACAAAGTGATGCGGAACGTGTCATCGGACACACACACATGATTATATTCAACAACTGGCTTCCACCGCCCCACCCAAACGGGGGAACCTTGCTGTGTTTTCATCGTTATCAGGGCTCATCTCAGGCTGCCCATAGCGACCTACCGTTGTCCTGGATGACCTCCTCCCCCTGGTACCAGGTCACGGTGAGGTTCAGCACCGGCGCTACGTTGATCACGTCACAGCGCAGCCGGTACTTCCTGTTGGCCACCATGGGACCAGCGTGGTCCAGGGCGCGGACCAGCACCTGGTCTGCTGTTTCTGGGGGGGGGGGTGGTGCACAAAGACACTTGTCCTCCATGAGGTGTTCTATACCTTCTACCTTAACCAACCTTGGGCGAGGTAGCCACCTATAAATCCTCCCTGAGGACACACAGGCTTTTACTTTTGCATTTATTATTTAACATGCATAATGCACATACACATATAACAACATTTAAAATGATATAATAATAATAATTTGCATATGGCAAATACAAATCTTGAATCTTGAATATAACATACATTTATCTTTATTTGAGTTCTGGCCAGAGTCACACAGCAGCTGGGTTTAGAGACAGGTGTGGCTGATTAATTGGGACTGATTAGTCAAGTCCATTTCATTTTCTACTATGGGGGGGGGGGGGGGGGGGGGGGGTAATGGAGAGACTTGTTTTGATGGTTGTGTCTTTAATGGATTGTTGTTTGTGTTCCTCCCCTTGTGTGTCTTTTGGTTTAGCCCAGTTAGTGTACATAGTGTCCATTTTTAAAGGTCATGTTTGAATGTCAGTATCAACACAGGCCGCGAAACACCCTGAAATATATATATATATATATATATATATATATATATATATATATATATATATATATATATATATATATATATATATATATACCTATATCTGCACATATCTCATACCTACTTAATATACTGTATACACACCTGTTTCTTTATACCTAGTAGACTGTTTTTACATCCTATTTAACCACATTGTATATTAATAAGCACTTTACTATTTGCACTCTGGTTAGATGGCAAATTATTATTTCCGCTGTACTGAACTTGTGCTGTGAAATGACAACACATTTGAATCTAATCTAATCTAAAATAATACAGAATAACCCTCAACAACATCAACACCCAGCGTTGGCTTAGCGTTCACCTTTCAACCCCAGCGTGACCTCCACCACGCGGACGTCGGAGCCTGCGGCGTTGGTGGCGTTGCAGGTGTAGACGCCCGCCTCCGTGACCGTGAGGGTCCCACCGGACACGGGCACACCGTGGTCTGAGGACCAGTGGATCTGTGGCGCCGGTCGGCCATCGGCCTCACACACCAGATCCTCGGGGTACCCCCTGAACACTGGAATACTGGCAGGTAGTTTGGTGCTGTTAATGATAGGTTCATCTGAGAGAGAGAGAGGGGGGAGAGAGAGAGAGAGAGAGAGAGAGAGAGAGAGAGAGAGAGAGAGAGAGAGAGAGAGAGAGAGAGAGAGAGAGAGAGAGAGAGAGAAAGAGCGGGACAGACAGACAGACAGACAGACAGACAGAGAGAGGGGCACACAACCAAGTATTAGGGCATGTGAAGAGAATCCATCTAAAGACACCAAATTAGGAAATACTGTATAAACTATATAGTAGCATAAGCTATGTGTCACACGCACGCACGCACACACACACACAGCAGAACTCACAGTGCACGGTGATGTTGAGCAGCGGTGATGTCATGGGGGGTGGGGCTTGTGGTCCCAGGGTCAAGCGGGCCTCACATCTGAACTGAACCCTCGCAGGGTTCCTGCCCAGGAGGACGGTGATGGTGGAGGACACGTTGACGGGGGTCGGTGAGGCCATACAGAGCCCCTGGTTCTGCTGGGGGCAGTCGGTCACTTGGAGAACGCCTGGACAAGGACAGATGGGGAACGAATCCTATTGTTATTTTCTTGACAGAGGATTCATTCATTCATTCATCTAGCAGCTACGCTTGTATCAACTTGGGGTGCAGTATTTATGTTATACTGTTGGAGAAATGGACTTGGGTTACGTCCACCATCGAAGATGGGAGGAGGTTATGTTTTCGCCCCCGTCTATCTGCTGGTCTGTCTTTCTGTTTGTTTGTTTGTTTGTTTGTTTGTTTGTTTGTTGTTTGTTTGTTTGTTTGTTTGTTTGTTTGTTGTTTGTTTGTTGTTTGTTTGTTTGTTTGTTGTTGTTTGTTTGTTTGTTGTTTGTTTGTTTGTTTGTTTGTTTGTTTGTTGTTTGTTTGTTTGTTTGTTTGTTTGTTTGTTTGTTGTTTGTTTGTTTGTTTGTTTGTTTGTTTGTCTGGCTGTCTGTCTGTCTGTCTGTCTGTTTGTCTGTCTCTTTGTCCGTCTGTTGGTCTGTTTCTCTGTCTGTTGGTCCGTTTGTCTGTTTCTCTGTCTTTCTGTCTATCTGTCTGTCTGTCTGGCTGTTTCTCTGTCTATCTGTCTGTCTGTCTGGCTGTCTGTCTGTTTGTCTGTCTTTCTGTCTATTTGTTTGGTTGTCTGTCTGTCTGTCTGTCTGTCTGTCTGTCTGTCTGTTGGTCCGTTTGTCTGTCTGTCTGTACAGCACTTAGTGACTTTTGGCTGTGAAAAGCGCTTAATAAATAAATTGTATTTACTTACTTAACTTGTCTATTAGAAAGATAACTCAAAAAAGAATGTACGGAATTGGACAAAACTGGGTGGCTAGATGACTTCTTGACCTATTGGGCCTTATTGACTTATTGATTGGATTGTGGCCCAGATCCGGATCCAAACCCGGACTCTGGTGACTTTTTGGGGGTGGCGCAGGTTCTCTTTTGCTGAATAACATTACAATAACAACATATATAACATTATAACATGTTACTCCTCTCACTGGAGAACAACCAGAAGCTCTACACACCAACCAGATGACGCTTTTGCACAATATAACACACGTACATATCATCCATCAGTCACTTTATCATCACCTTATTCTTCTTTTTATGTTCATTTTTTAATTTGATTGTGTACAGTATTTTTTATTATAATATTGTGTTTCAGTATTTCATTCTGCGGTAGAGACTGGGCAGGAAGCATTCCATTGTACTTACCGGTAGCGTCCTGGATGACCTCCTCCCCCTGGTACCAGGTCACGGTGAGGTTCAGCACCGGCGCTACGTTGATCACGTCACAGCGCAGCCGGTACTTCCTGTTGGCCACCATGGGACCAGCGTGGCCCAGGGCGCGGACCAGCACCTGGTCTGCTGTTTCTGGGGGGGGGGTGGGGGGGGGGCACAGAGACCACACGACAACACATTGAAACCACAGCTTTTATCAACAGCCACTTCACAACTCCATGTCGGCTATTGCTTGCAACGTGATGGTTATGTCTGATAGGAGTAAAAATAAATATCAAAAAGGAACTAGCAGGTAAACTCGTTAAGCACATTCCTCTGCCACACCCAAAAAGTCCCCTGGATCCAGATCTGCGCCAAAATCGAATCTGTTCCTCGGCCCGTAAGTAATGTAACTGTAATAGTCGAGTTCCCCCGGCACCTGGGGCTCGAACCCACGGCCTCGAACACGAGAGGCGACGATCTAACGTGAGAAGCTAAAACTCACAGGCTCTGGTTTCATGGCTAGAACGTCTATTTAGGTGTTCGATGAGTGGGGTTTAGAGTACTAGCTTCGTATTATAACCACCAAGCTTGGTCCCATTTTGACAGACAGACAGACAGACAGACAGACAGACAGAGACACACACACACACACACACACACACACAGGCAAAAACAAAACCTCCTCCCATCTTGGATGGCGAGGGCAACCACCCATACTTACTGTAAAGGGTCACATCCAAAGGTTTACGACACACTCCCATTCCGGAAAATGTGGCAACACATTCAGCTGTCAGATCCCAGGGGGGGTTATCTTCCAGGGTCCACCTGGCGCCGGCCACCAGGTGTGAGCCCACTCGCCAGGAGACCTCCTTCAGGTTCCTGACGGCGTCTGCGTCGCTGCCGTTGCAGATCACCGGGTGCTGTTCACCGTACGCCATCACCAACCTCTCAGGGGTTATTTGAATGGGGCATGGGGAGTGCGCACCTGTGGAGTAAATACACACACACACTAGTGATGGGAATTCCGGCTCTTTTGAGTGAGCCGGCTCATTTGGCTCGGCTCACCAAGAAGAGCCGGCTCTTTCGGCTCCCAAACGGCTCTTCTATTTTACCACATATACCTTTTATTTACATGAAAGAGGTGGTGGTTCTTGATGTCCAGCAATCAGTGGTAAACTGCAGTAGCTTCCTTAACCCTGGCCTGCAGTGAAGCACGCTCTCTATCATACAGTCTCAGAATGGTTTTTTTGAGAGTGTTTTCCTGCTTGGAGGAACATTGGATTGAGAGCCTGTGTGAAGCTTCGGAATCCCTTGTCCTCCACAATGGAAAATGGTTGGAAATCACTTGCAATCATTTTGGCCAATTCTTCATCCACTATGTTCTGTCTAGCTGGGGTCATTCATTGCCTTTGCCATTGCCATTCATTGCATATAAATTGGCTTATTGAGGTCTGTGTAGCTGTTGGTTTTTGGGTACCTGATGCATGGGGGGTAGATCCTGTAGCTGCAGCAACAACAGGTGGAGTAGACCCACAGAAGCAGAAGCAGGCAGTCTGACCTGCCTTTTTTCTTCCAACTGAACTGTTGGATGCTCAGTTCTCAAGTGCCTGTGGAGGTGGTTTGTGGACCCTGCTCTATATGAGAGCTTCATGTTTCAAATTCTGCATTCTGCCTTTGTGTTTGCACAATTGTTAAAATGCAGCTTCTTTTCCTACTTTCACTCATCTTATTTGCGCGACGCAAACTGACCCTTCACCGTGTGAAGTGTCACCTCTCCCTCTGTTCAGCCATCAGCACTGAGCACACGCCGCCCCTCCTCCTTATCTATCCTCACGTGATGCACAGCATGACATTCAGTCACTGCATGTACGCGGAGCACCCGTAAAAAAAAAAATAACGGCTCGTTCGCGGGTGCGAGCCGGCTCCCGTCGTTCACTAAAAAGAGCCGGCTCTTTGAGCCGGCTCGTTCGCGACCGACACATCACTAACACACACACACACACACACACAGACAGAGACAAACACACACACACAACGCATTTCCGTTATTCCAAAACCCTTTCACGGTGCTGCTGCATATTTCTTAAACAAAAGCTGTTGAAAGACTAAACAAATATAGAATATAATCCAAGTAGCTGATAGCACGGATAGCGTCATCCAGGAAGGACCCCCCCTCCTCCTCCTCCTCCTGAGGAAAGTGGGCACCACCGCACTTAAGTGACTTAGAAGTATTCTTTGTTTGTTGGACAATAAATATGAAACACCGATGCAGTCAGGGTTTAAACCACCAAATGTCTTAACATGTCCATTGATGGATAAAGAGGTCCAGCGCTTAGAGCCGCTGCTTGCTTTAGACCAGTTCTTAAACTTATTGGTTCAATACGGTGACCTCAACAGACACTAGAAGTCTACCGGGGGAATCGCGTCCCCCCCCCAACATAAATCAATAAATAACAATACTCACTTGATCTCGAAATGGACAACAACAACAACAACTCCAACGTGAAAACGATTGAAAGAAGACGAACATAGTGCAGATCCTCCATCGGGGGGGGGGGGGGAAGCTTTTTGTATTGTTTTTGGCGCCGCTGCCCTCCCCTTATGGTGTGTCTTGTCTTCTTATTCCTTGTACAAACTTGTATTGGTCGCTAGTACAGACGACAGCGCCAGACTAAACTAAAGCGCAAGGAAGCTGGAGGAGGCTGGAGGAGTTTAGCCAAACCTCGTTGTTCCCATTCGTCCTCCTCCCACGACGGAAGGCACCGGAGCGCGATGCTCCAAATGAGCGTTATTGGCGATGGGAGCCGGGGGGGGCGGGACTTTCAGTTACATTGGGATTAGCGGCGAGGGGAGAGGGAGGGACTTCCGATAGCGGGGGTGTCCGTTTCCCGTTACGTATTTCACAACTCATAGAAAGTTAGAGGCCGGAAATGGCGTGGCGATAGACCGGGGAAACGCTGTTATTCGGGATCCTCTCTCAGCCTACGCAAATTGCCACAGGATAGGAAGCGAACCCTCCCCCCCATACCCGAGTCTATAAATATGACTTCTACTGAGCAGCACATCCAGGGAGTGTTTCCATGAAGGCTGGGGGTTGGGGGCACACTGAGTCAGGGTAGACGTTTTCATAAAGTATTAACATCCTGCCAAAACAATCGTTTAAATACCACAGGCTTATGAAACAATGAAATAAATAATGAATAATGACTGGGAACCAATTTCTCCTTTCTCACCGGATCCACAATCTTCATAAATTGTTTCAGATTGGACTTTTACTGTTTTATTTTCAAAGATTTGTTAAAAAATATAATATAATATAATATATTATATAATATATACATCTACATATTTTAAACAATACACAGAAGCTATTTTGCTCTCTCAACCCGTCTGCGGGTTGCCCGTGTGATACATTGAGCAATTTGTCTATTTAATTGCACCACCGATCTAAAGCGTTTAAAGCTCTTGGTGTCTTACCTTTGACAGTGACTCTGGCCATATGAGATATATTCCCCAGATCATTGCCGGCGTTGCAGGTGTAGTTGCCAATGTTGACCTCCGTGGCGTTCAGAATGACCAGCTGGGAAGTCCCGTTTTCCTCTCTCTCTTCCACGTTTCCCGTCTTGTAATAATCCCAGCCATACCTCGACGGTGGGATGGCCTGGGAGAAGCAGGTCAGCACGCTAGACGCACCGACCTGGAGCTCGGCGTCCTCCAGCTGAGTGATGGGTGGGGGAGGATCTGGGAGGAAACAGGGAATAGGTCAACCCCAATAACATCCACTGGTTCCCTGTGTAGCCAGCTGTGGCTAAGTTACAGCCACCTCTATACAAACAAAACAAGTATTGAATTGTTTGTTACCACTTCTTAATAACACAAATATATTCAAATGAAAACATGCAAAATCACAAAGTCTAAAATGACATCAAATGAACATATCAAATGAATCACCATACTCACATCTAATTCGAAGCGGATACGCTTGAGAAGTCTGTGTTTCTTTGGGCCCAGTGGGTCCCAGGTTAAAATGGATCTTGCAGCTGATGTTAAGCCCGTTGTCCTCTCTTCTGGGTTCGTAGGTGAAGCTCGGCCGCACGTTTGCAGGTTTGGCCGAGTCATCAAATCCTTCGTGGGTGAACACGGTCCTATGTCCTATGTACCAGGTCACCGTCATGTTCCGGACTGGGGCTACGTCCGTTACGTTACACCGGAACACGTGTGGCGTTCCCTCGTCCAGCTCCTTTGTGTCCAGGCTGCCTCGGTCGTCTGTGATGGCCACACCCGTGGGGAATTCTATGGAGGGGAAACAGTGAGGGAATGGGGAGTAAGCATTTCATTGTACTCAAAATAAAAACACAGATCTTCAATCTTGAATCAGTGAGTCTGGAGGGAAGAAAAACAAAAACCAGACGGCACTCGGTAGAGCGCGTAGCCCCCGCCACACCTGAACGTCCCCTGGATCCGGATCTGCGTCAAAATGTTATCAACTGTTCCTTGGCCCATAAGTAATCTAACCGCCAATTGTTTTCTAATTCCGTACATCACTTTTTGAGTTATCTTGCAAACAGTCAAACAACAGACACAATAAAGGGGTCCATCTTTGATGGTAGGTGTAACATAGTATGCTATCAGAATGCCTTTATTGTCATTGAAGTACAACTAAATTGCGTAGTCATTCAGTCCTCACAGTCATTCTTTACACACATAACAGCTATTGAAAAATATAAATTACTTCAAAACTAAACTAAACAAAATACACCGATTTAAATAGTCAAATATGGGCAATATATATATGGACATATTGTAGTGGCTCTATGTACAACTAGTGCAAATTAGAATATATATATATACACATACAACGGTGTAGTGAGATGTAAACATGTAACTAAGTATTGTAGTATTGATGCAATACAGTATTGTAGTTACACAGAACAGTCAGTGTCAGTGTTTGACAGTGTTCAACACTCTAATGGCTCTGGGGTAGGAACTGTTCTTAGGTCAGTTTGACAGTGTTCAACACTCTTAGGGCTCTGGGGTAGGAACTGTTCTTAGGTCAGTTTGACAGTGTTCAACACTCTTATGGCTCTGGGGTGTCCTTGAGTCTGTGATTTCTGTGATTTGTCCGTGATATGTTTCGTCCATCGTTGCAGTGTGCGTGTATATGTAGAAATATCCGTATATGTCCGACTTACTGTAGAGAGTGACCGGGATGACTATGGAACACTGGACGTTCGAAGGCAGAGTGATGAAGCATTTGCCCTTCAAGTCCCAGTAGGTCACATTGTCCACAGACCAGATGACGCTGCGGGTTTCGTTGATGCTCGTGCCCCCATGCGTGGACTCCAGGCCCATGTCCACCCCCTGCGGGGCGAGGGCGGTGGCCCGGCAGTGGACCAACAGAGAGCCCCCATAAGGCATAACGACGGCGGGCGGGGCGGCCTCAAGGGGACACGGATCGAGACCTGAGGGGAGGCGGGACACGGGCATTTATTTTGCAATCTGGTTTGCTTTTTTATGCTTCGTGGTCTTCTTCGTTTGCTATGCTACCAACCAGGCAAATGTGAATATTGTGGAGATTGTAATTTAAACCAAGTGGTTGGATGTATATGAGAGGGGAATTAGATAGGACTGACTTTGCTGTGATGGTATAGCTAGACTGCATGTGTTACATTTCACAATTCAGCTGTTTTATGAACACACTATAGTAAAAATAAATAATAAAACATATATAACTTGGATTTAGGAATTATTAGAAACCAATGCTTTACAAAAAAGTCAGCTATTGATCTAAATATCTAAATATCTAAATATATAGATATAGGCCTCGGCCTGTGGTCCGTTTATAAGACTCAACATCGCCCTCTATCGGTCTCTACTGCGCTTTGCTCTGGGTCAGTGTTTCTCAAATTATTAGATTAGATTAGATTAGATTCGATTTAAATGTATTGTCATTTCACAGCACGTACAGTACAGCGAAAATAATTTAGCATCTAACCAGAGTGCAAATATTGCAGTAAAGTGCATGGTAATATAATATAAATTACAGTTTAAATTGACAGGTTAAAAGACAGTCCAGGTATTAAATGTGATATGGGCATAATAATAGGTATATGTATATACAGGTAAGTGATCATTTAACAGGTGGTGATCAGGGGTGTGCAATTATTGAAAGCAGGATAAAAATATATAAATGTAAATGTATATACAAGTGAGCATATATAAATGTATGGCATATATAAATGTATATGTATATACAGGAGTAGGAGCAGTTCTATCGACATATTTAAATATGGGGTACAGGGACAGTAAACACATGATGCTGCCAGGTACCCCTATGGTGTACTTCCAACATTTACATTTTTTTTTATAATATTAATTATAATATTGGTTATGAACAATGTAAAACAAAGTAATTCCACCTTCTTTTAATGCACACTGCATTTGAATATGCCAACAACACGTTAATACGACGAAGTACATCTGAATACTAGTAGTAGTAGTAGTTACTTGTACTTGGCTGTAACAAAATATAAATGTTAGAGGTTTGAGACCACTGCTGTACTGTGTGTGTGTGAGCTGCTTCACACAGGAAGCGTGGAAGCGTGGAAGTGCACGCCTGTTTCAGAGCCACTGTCTGTCTGTCTGTCAGAGTCGTGTCTAACCTTATTTGGTCGGGTTTATGTTACGCTTATGTCCACATTTGATGATCGGATATGTTCCGATCATCACGTTGAATATGAGGCCTATAATAAACACCAACATATACAATAAGTAAGTAAGTAAGTAAGTAAGTAGGGCGACGTCTCAGCATCACATCGCACGTTATTAGTGAGGTTATTAAGGTTATTAGTGTCACACAACAAATCACACATATCGATAAGTCCCACCTGTCACACTGAGCCACACCGCTGCAAACAGCACCACCCGGGCACCGACTCTCATTGGATTAGTCCGATATGGGCCAATATATATATAACAAAATATATATATATATATATATGTTTATATAATATGTTATCCAAAAGATGCTGTCCAGGTTACGTCCAGCCCGGCGACTCGATCGTCAACGACTCGATCGCTCTGATACGAGATAACTTCTGCTGCTGTTGCTCAAACACACTCACTCACACTCACTCACTCTCTCTCTCTCTCTCTCTCTCTCTCTCACTCTCTCTCTCTCTCTCTCTCTCTCTCTCTCTCTCTCTCTCTCTCTCTCTCTCTCTCTCTCTCTCTCTCTCTCTCTCTCTCTCTCTCTCGCACAATAGCGAATTTACAGGAAGGGTACCACCTCCTCCCTGAAGTTGAACGTTCTGACAATCTACAATGTTAACATTCCTAATGAATGAAAATATTATGCACGGGAAGCCCCTCACCCCCCCCCCCCCAACACACACACACACACACACACACACACACACACACACACACACATTATGATGAAGTCAGCACATTAGACATTATATTGATAGCGGTGAAGTCATTGTAGACCGCGTTAGTTCTCTGAGTCACATTCACTTCACGTGTTGTACCTTCCTCTTTCTATGATGTTTTATCGGTGTTTTATGCTTAGTCTCTTTCCTTCCTCAAAGTGGGAAATTCCCGGTGGGAGTTTCACACACTTTCACTTTTCTTTTGGGAGAAGACCTGACTAATAACAAGCAGTTGGTTGGGATATGGATGTGTGAAGGGTCAGGTTGAACATGACCAGGATGGCCTTCAAAATAGGCCGTCCAGCGCAAAATCCACAGCTGCTTCTGCTGACCAGATTGACTTTTCACACACACACACACACACACACACACACACACACACACACACACACACACACACACACACACACACACACACACACACACACACACACACACACACACACACACACACACACACACACACACACACACACACACACACACACACACACAAAGCGCGTATGCACACGCTCACACACACACGCACACACACACACACACACACAAAGCGCGTATGCACACGCTCGCACACACACACACGCTCGCACACACACACACACACACACACAGACACACATGCTTGCCCACACACACGTATGCACACTCTCACACACGTATGCTCACACACGTATACACACACACACACACACACACACACACACACACACACACACACACACACACACACACACACACACACACACACACACACACACACACACACACACACACACACACATGCTTGCCCACACAAACACACACACTCCCACACTCCGACACCACCAAGACTACGGCAGCACTATAGTATCAGAACTACAATATGTCTGTTGTTGGTGTGTGGGTAAGGTATGGTCACGTGATCTGGGGGAATAGATTATGCCCACAGAGGAACCTCTGTCCTCACAGATTCCTGCTGGGCTGAAGGCATCCCATCGTCTCCTTCAAGTGGGCCAATCTCTGCACGGTGTTGGTTACCCCCCACCACTTCCTGTGACAGGAAGTGTGATACAGAGTTTCATGATTACAAGACTCGATTTCCAAAGTGAAAGGAAAAATAAAACGAGAATTTAGAAAAGTAAATTGTAATATATGTCCAAGTCTGGCTTGGAATGTGACAAGTGACACATATTTACACACATGCAAAAGTCGGCCTCATAGCGTGGTGGTCAGTCTATTTGCTGTTGATATGAAGATATATGTTCATATCATATCTGTGTGTGGCTCTCACACACAGATATGATATGATGAGAGAAACACACAGCGACTAGTGAATATAACTGTCTTAGACAAAGAGCCCAGGTGGTTGGAATTATCTTTATGTGTTTTTAAACTGGGGATGTGTACACACACACACACACACACACACCTTGGCCTCCTGAGGTGACCAGGGAAAGCTGTGTGTGCATGCAGGAACCAGATAGCAAACAGGACGCATTCACTCAGGCCAGGACTGGAGGCCAGAACACAACACTCACAGGAAGAGTGCACTTTCAAATCTGTGTCTGACGGCGACGGCAGACGCCAGGCAGTAATGCGGTTTCTCTTCGCCTGTGTCCACTAGTTCAAATCCTGTCCCGTCCCCCCCCCCCCCCCCACACACACACACACACAGTCAGGGTTGGGACGTCCCACTGGCGCTCTGGATTCGCTTAGTTTATTTTACTGTAAATGTCTTCCTATTGTTCTTCAATGAACTGTCATTTAAAAAAAAAATTTAAATGACTTTTTTGTTGTGTCTTTGCATGCCACCACCAAAGATTACATAAAGTGGAGTCATTTATTTTTTACGTTCAGTTGAAAGCTACCACCACCGCGCTCAGCCTTGTGGCTTAGCGCCGTTTGACATCATACCCTTTTATATGTTGTAGAGCTGTGCACTGTACACGGTTGTGGTTAACACACACACACACACCACTTGCCTCGAATCTTAACCCTAAGACGGAATTCCTCCGTTGTTTATCATGTCATTCAACTGCCTAACCCATCGCCCCCTCAAAGTCAACATGTCAACATGTGGTGGTTTCTGGAGAACAGGTTGACTCCCTGACTCCCTCGCTGGGATTCCCGTTATTTGTCATTCTGTTAACGTCGGGGAAAAGGAGAAGGTTTCGGGTAAACCAGGGACCCGTTGTTGGCCCATTTGGAGCGAAGCCACGCGTTCAGGAATGTTTTCCTGGACACAGCAGGCCCTCCCTTGGCCCTCTTCCTCCTCCCCCGCAGAGGAGGAGGAGGAGGAGGAGGAGGAGGAGGAGCCAGCCCCCTCCCCCAGCTCCTCCTCTTGTGTGTTTTCACCTACGCTTCAGCGGGGGAGGAGATGGGGAGTGAGTCATAATCCACAGTTCTCCTCCACTGCTGTCTCCAACGCCGACAAACAGCCACAAAGACATTTTGAATTGATTTATTTTTGTGTTTCATTGGGTTGGGTTATTTTTTAGTTTTGTCTGGACAATAGTAATGATGATCCAATCGAATTATTACTGCTGCTGCACCCCCCCCCTGCTGATGCCCCCCCCCCCTCTGCTGCCCCCCCCCCTCTGCTGCCCCCCTGCTGCCCCCCCTCTGCTGCCCCCCCCTCTGCTGCCCCCCCCTCTGCTGCCCCCCCCCCCCCCTCTGCTGCCCCCCCCCCCCTCTGCTGCCCCCCCCCCCTGCCCCACACCTACAAGAATGACAACCAATGTCTCTGACTAACTGTAAAAATTAAAATTAAAATAAACTGTAAAAACAAACTATCACAACTCCCTCCCTCTCTATACTTTACATATGTATCATGTGTATTACTAAGATACCTGCTTACTGTACCTGCCATATATATTACAATCTCAACTGTTAGATAGAACTGCTCCTACTCCTGAATATACATTTATATATGCCATACATTTATATATGCTCACTTATATAAATATATACATTTACATCTATATATTGTTATCCTGCTTTCAATAATTGCACACCCCTAATCACCACCTGTTAAATGATCACTTACCTGTATATACATATACCTATTATTATGCTGCTCATATCCCATTTAATACCTGGACTGTCTTTTAACCTGTCAATGTAAACTGTAATTTATATTATATTACCATGCACTTTACTGCAATATTTGCACTCTGGTTAGATGCTAAATGATTTTCGCTGTACTGTACTGTAATCTAATCTAATCTAATTATATACCCACCACCATCAAAGTCTTCAACTGCCTTGCAATGTAATCATAACTCCCCATAACCTCTACCTATAGTTTACATATGTATTGTTTACATACCCGTATACATACCTATAGTTTACATGTGTATTGTTCACATACCCGTATACATACCTATAGTTTACATGTGTATTGTTCACATACCGTATACATACCTATAGTTTACATGTGTATTGTTTACATACCCGTATGATAGCCACATGTACATTTGTACTGTACTTACCGTATATATATAAATACATATATAGAACATACAGTATACATATACATCTACAGTGCATATACATACATATATTAGTACATGTACTGTACTAACTGTATATATATATTAATCTTCAACTGTTAATATAACTACAGACCCCTGCTCACTACCTGTTAAATACTTGTATACTTACCGGTATATATATATATATATATACATACCTATAATTCTGCATATATCTCATCCAACATACTCTTGACAGCGGGGACTCGCGGAGCCTGTGGCAGGGTATAAGGACCATAGCAGACTATAAACTACCAGCACAGACCTGTGACACATCTCCCTGCAACCACCTCATCGGCTTCTTGGCACGCTTTGAAGCACAGAACAACACACCTGCGCCAAACCCTGCAGGACATACATAACACCCGCCTCACCCGCAAAGCACTGTGGGTGACCCCACCCCACCCACCCCTCCAACTGCCTCTTCAGCCTCCTGCCTTCAGGGAGAAGGTTCCGCAGCCTCCGCTCGAGCACCACCAGGCTCAGGAACAGCTTCATCCACCAGGTGGTCAGGATGCTGACCTCTCTCCCCTCCCTCCTTCCTGTCCTCAACTCTCTCCCCTCCCTCTCTCCCCTCCTGACCGCTCTCCCCTCCCGCACTAGTGTCCTGACTTCTCTCCCCTCCCTCCATCCTGTCCTGACCTCTCTCCCCTCCCTCCCTCCCTCCTGTCCTGACCTCTCTCCCCTCCCTCCCTCCCACCTGTCCTGACCTCTCTCCCCTCCGTCCCTCCCACCTGTCCTGACCTCTCACCCCTCCATCCCACCTGTCCTGACTTCGATCCCCTCCCTCCCTCCCTCCTGTCCTGACCTCTCTCCCCTCCCTCCCTCCCACCTGTCCTGACTTCTCTCCCCTCCTGACCTCCCACCTGTCCTGACCTCTCTTCCCTCCCTCCCTCCTGTCCTGACTTCTATCCCCTCCCTCCCTCCTGTCCTGACCTCTCTCCCCTCCCTCCCTCCTGTCCTGACCTCTCTCCCCTCCCTCCTTCCTGTCCTCAACTCTCTCCCCTCCCTCTCTCCCCTCCTGACCGCTCTCCCCTCCCGCACTAGTGTCCTGACTTCTCTCCCCTCCCTCCATCCTGTCCTGACCTCTCTCCCCTCCCTCCCTCCCACCTGTCCTGACCTCTCTCCCCTCCGTCCCTCCCACCTGTCCTGACCTCTCACCCCTCCATCCCACCTGTCCTGACTTCGATCCCCTCCCTCCCTCCCTCCTGTCCTGACCTCTCTCCCCTCCCTCCCTCCCACCTGTCCTGACTTCTCTCCCCTCCTGACCTCCCACCTGTCCTGACCCCTCTTCCCTCCCTCCCACCTGTCCTGACCTCTCTCCCCTCCTGACCTCCCACCTGTCCTGACCTCTCTCCCCTCCCTCCCTCCTGTCCTGACTTCTATCCCCTCCCTCCCTCCTGTCCTGACCTCTCTCCCCTCCCTCCCTCCTGTCCTGACCTCTCTCCCCTCCCTCCCTCCTGTCCTGACCTCTCTCCCCTCCTGACCTCCCACCTGTCCTGACCTCTCTCCCCTCCCTCCCTCCTGTCCTGACTTCTCTCCCCTCCCTCCCTCCCACCTGTCCTGACCTCTCTCCCCTCCCTCCTGTCCTGACTTCTCTCCCCTCCCTCCTGTCCTGACCTCTCTCCCCTCCCTCCTGTCCTGACTTCTCTCCCCTCCCTCCCTCCTGTCCTGACCTCTCTCCCCTCCCTCCCTCCTGTCCTGACTTCTATCCCCTCCCTCCCTCCTGTCCTGACCTCTCTCCCCTCCCTCCCTCCTGTCCTGACCTCTCTCCCCTACCTCCCTCCTGTCCTGACCTCTCTCCCCTCCTGACCTCCCACCTGTCCTGACCTCTCTCCCCTCCCTCCCTCCTGTTCTGACTTCTCTCCCCTCCCTCCCTCCCACCTGTCCTGACCTCTCTCCCCTCCCTCCTGTCCTGACTTCTCTCCCCTCCCTCCTGTCCTGACCTCTCTCCCTTCCCTCCTGTCCTGATTTCTCTCCCCTCCCTCCCTCCTGTCCTGACCTCTCTCCCCTCCCTCCCCCCTGTCCTGACCTCTCTCCCCTCCTGACCTCTCTCCCCTCCTGACCTCTCTCCCCTTCCTCTGACCTTTCTCCCTTCTCTCCCACCTCTCCCCCTCTCTATCCACCCTCCCACTTTCCCCCTTTATATATTTATCTCCGCTGCTATTGTCAATTCATGTTCTGTCGATTGTGTTTTTGTATTGCGGCTTACTTTTTTTTCAGGGCCCTTTGATTTGTCTTGTGGTTGTTTATGTTTATTGCACACTGTTGGACTGCGGGAAACAGGGTTTCAGATCTCTATATGTACACCAGATGTGGGAATCTGACAATAAAATGTACTTGACTTGACTTGACTATACCTACTATATAAGATATGTTATACCTTTTTTTATACCTATTACACTGTTTTTACATCTCATTTATACACTGCACATTATAAATCACCTGCACTTTACTGTTAGGTTTGCACTCTGGTTAGATGCCAACTTATTTTCGCTGTACTGTACTTAAATAAAGTTGAATCTAATCTAATCTAATTATGGGGTTCTGCGGGAGCCAAAGCATGCGGGTGAATGGTTGATTGACAGTATGCTCACTGGTACAATGTTTAGATGGAGTGTATAGAATGTGAACACTGTGTGTTCTCATGAGCTTTGGGAATGGTTTAGGAATGATGTAATGCATTAGGGAGGTTCATGATATGCTGAGGTCAACCACTTCAATGTGTGTGCATGTGTGTGAGATAGCCTGACACCCTGACACACACACACACACACACACACACACACACACACACACACACACACACACACACACAGACACACACACATACTTACAAACACACACACACACACACACACACGCACGCACACACACACGCACGCACGCACACACACACACACACACACACACACACACACACACACACACACACACATGCTTACACACACATGCTTACAAACACACCCACCCACACACACACACGCACACGCACACGCACACACATACACACACACACACACACACACGCACACACACATACTTACAAACACACACACACACACACACGCACGCACACACACACGCACGCACGCACACACACACACACACACACACACACACACACACACACACACACACACACACACACACACACACACACACACACATGCTTACACACACATGCTTACAAACACACCCACCCACACACACACACACACACACGCACACGCACACACGCACACACACACACACATACACACACACACACACACACACACACACGCACACACACATACTTACAAACACACACACACACACACACACACACACACACACACACACACACACACACACACACACACACATGCTGACAAACACACACACACACACACACACACACATACACACACACACACACACATATGTACACACACACACACACACACACATACTTACAAACACGCACACCACACACACACACACACAAAACACAAACCGCCCTAATGATGACCTCTCCATAAACATCAATTATATAACAAAACGTCCACAATTCTGAGGGTTCAGTAAATCAGTCATACTTTACAACATGGTACCACTAGATGGCAGTGTGGTCTATCTCTCTATCTCTCTCTCTCTCTCTCTCTCTCTCTCTCTCTCTCTCTCTCTCTCTCTCTCTCTCTCTCTCTCTCCTCTCTCTCTCTCTCTCTCTCTCTCTCTCTCTCTCTCTCTCTCTCTCTCTCTCTCTCTCTCTCTCTCTATCTACCTGTCTGTCTGTCTGTCTGTCTGTCTGTCTGTCTGTCTGTCTATCTATCCATCTACAATGTAAGAAAAAATATATATAAATATATACACACGTTTATTTACTGTAAAATGCAACTGGAATATATTATGAAGCTTTACATTAGGTAACCAGCATTACAGTACAGTGCAAATTGTTGGATTACATAGCAACCAAACGTGCAAATGATCGAGGACTCGGCCGTTGGTAAGGCCATGACTGAGAACATGGTCCACAGCATTACACTATCATACTTTTGCTGGACCTTCTGGACTCATTACAGTTACTGCACTGTTCTGCACTGTTCTGCACTGTATTCATGATGCTGCTGCACTACTGGCACTTTAAAATGCTTTTGCACAACATAACACATGTACATATCATCCATCAGTCACTTTATTGTCATTTTATTTATATTATATGTTCATTTTTTACTGTGGATAGTATTTTCAGTATTAGAATTGTGTTCTAGAAATGTCATACTGTGGGAGGGAATGGGGAATAAGCAT
>CM051012.1:25159789-25174789 GCA_027704905.1 Muraenolepis orangiensis | reverse complement strand
TTCCCACATCTTCCCTCTCCTCTCCTCTCTCCGCCCTCCTCTCTCCCCCCCCCATCCCGAGCCACCCTCCTCTCCCGTCTCTCCTCTCCCCTCTCTCCTCTCCCCTCTCTCCTCCCTTCTCTCTCCTCTCTCTTCTTTACTCTCTTCTCTCCTCTCTCCTCCCTTCTCTCTCCTCTCTTCCCTTCTCTCCTTCCTTCTCTCTCCCCCTCCCCTCCCTCTCCTCTATCCTCTCTCTCCTCTCCCTTCTCTCTCCTCCCTCTCCCTCCCTCTCTCTCCTCCTCTTCCCCTCTCCTCTCTCTCTCTCCCCTCCCTCTCCTCCCTCTCCTCCTTCCTCCTCTCTCTTCTCTCCACCCTCCTCGCTCTCTTCTCCTCTCTCTCTCCTCTGTCCCCTCCCTCCTCTCTCTCTCTCCTCTCCCTCTTCTCCTCCCTCCCTCTCTCTCCTCTCTCTCCCCTCTCCTCTCCTCTCTCCCCTCCCTCTCTCTCCCTTCTCTCCTCTGCCCTCCCTCTCCTCTCTCCTCTCCCTTCCCTCCTCTCTCTCTCCTCTCTCCTCTCTCCCCTCCCTCTCCTCTCTCTTCTCCTCTCTCCTCTCTGCCCTCCCTCTCCTCTCTCCTCTCCCTTCCCTCCGCTCTCTCTCCTCTCTTCCCCTCTCCTCTTCCTCTCTCCCCTCCCTCTCCTCTCTCTTCTCCTCTCTCCTCTCTGCCCTCCCTCTCCTCTCTCCTCTCCCTTCCCTCCTCTCTCTTCTCCTCTCTCCTCTCTGCCCTCCCTCTCCTCTCTCCTCTCCCTTCCCTCCTCTCTCTTCTCCTCTGTCTTCTCTCCCCTCCCTCTCCTCTCTCTTCTCCTCTCTGCCCTCCCTCTCCTCTCTCCTCTCCCTTCCCTCCTCTCTCTTCTCCTCTCTCCTCTCTCCCCTCCCTCTCCTCTCTCTTCTCTCTCTCTCCTCTCTCCCCTCCCTCTCCTCTCTCTTCTCCTCTCTCCTCTCTGCCCTCCCTCTCCTCTCTCCTCTCCCTTCCCTCCTCTCTCTTCTCCTCTCTCCTCTCTCCCCGTTCTTCTCTCTCCCCTCTCTCCCCCCTGTCAGTAGGAGGAGGCGTTTCACAGACGCTCCCGCCGAGAGCGGTGACCTCACAGGAAGTCAGTGGGTTGGGGTTCCTGTGAGAGCGAGAGCAGCGGGTCCAGAGAGCTGTGGGGGTGTGGAGTCCTCCCGCTCCCGCCATTCTCACTGTTGGACCCGCGCAATCTCCTCCTCTCCGCCGCCTCTGTTGTCCTCGTCATCATTGTCATCATCTTCATCATCGCCTTTGTCATTATTGTCATCTTCATCATCCTCGCCATCTTCATCATCGGCCTCCTCTTCATAACCATCTTCATCATCGTCATCATCATCATTGTCATCATCATCATCTTCATCATCATTGCCATCCCCATTATTGATTTATATGATCTCTCCCTCTCTCCTCTCCTTTTCTCCTCTCTGTCCCTCCATTTCTCCTTTCCCTCCCTCCCCCCGTCTTTCCCTTTCTGACTGCCTCCCTCCCTCTCTCCCATCTTCTCCCTCCCTCTCTCCTCTCCCGTCCCCCCTCCCTTTCTCCCTCCCTCCCTCCCTCTCTGACTGTCTCCCTCCCTCTCTCCTCTCTTCTCCCTTCCTCTCTCCTCTCCCTCTCTCCTCTCCCTCCCTCTCTCTCCTCTCTTCCCCCTTCCCCTCTCCCTCCCTCCCTCCCTCCCTCCCTCCCTCCCTCCCTCCCTCCCTCCCTCCTTCTCTCTCTGCCTCCCTCCCTCTCTCTCTGCCTCCCTCTCTCTCTAATATCTTCTCCCTCCCTCTCTCCTCTCTCTCTCTCCTCTCCCTCTCTCTCTCTCCCTCCCTATCTCCCTCCCTCCCTCCCTTCCACTCTCTCTGCCTCCCTCTCTCTCTAATATCTTCTCCCTCCCTCTCTCCTCTCCCTCTCTCCCTCCCTCTCTCCCTCCCTCCCTCCCACTCTCCCTCCCTTTCTCCTCTCTGTCTTTCCCCTTTCCCTCCCTCTATCCTCCCTCCCTCCCTCTCCTCTCCCTCCCTCTCCTCTCCCTCCCTCCTCCCTCCCTCCCAGCCACCACCCAGGTGTCCCCACTTCCTCGGGGACACAGCGTGGCTGGAACACAATGTGGGGGAGGAAGAGCTTCCACCAGGACAAGAAAAGGACGGCACACAGCGGGAAGAGGGGCTTTTGCAGATGACGAAAGTGTGTGTGTGTGTGTGTGTGTGTGTGTGTGTGTGTGTGTGCGTGTGTGCGCTTCACTGTTACCATGTGTGTACCACCCGTTACGTCAGCGGGGGCCTCCGCCGTCAGGGACGCGGCGGCGGCAGGGGGCGGCGGCCTGACGGATGTTTCCCTGAACCCCGGGGGGTCCATGACCTCGCTGCTCGCTGCCTTCCTGTCCGTTCCTGTTGCTACAAACCACCAGGTCCGTACCGATGACATCATCGGCGGGATCGCCGAGTCGACACTCATTATACTCGCCTCGATCTTTCCCCCGGCGGCCATCTTGGCTCTACGTGCCAGCTGGGTGGGGGGGACGGGGGGGACGGGGGGGGGGGGACTGTACTCCTACACTGCTAGCGCTGAGGAATCAAGATGGAGAGTCAAGATGGCCACTCGGAACAGTGGCTGTGTCCAAAATCCTTCCCTCATTCCCTACTCCCTCTCTAGTAGTTCAATGTAGAGGACTATATAGTGAAATCCTTCCCTCGTTCCCTACTCCCTCTCTAGTAGTTCAATGTAGAGGACTATATAGTGAAATCCTTCCCTCATTCTCTACTCCTTCTCTAGTAGTTCAATGTAGAGGAGGACTATATAGTGAAATCCTTCCCTCGTTCCCTACTCCTTCTCTAGTAGTTCAATGTAGAGGACTATATAGTGAAATCCTTCCTCTCCCTACTCCCTCTCTATAGTTCACTGTAGAGACTATATAGGAAATCCTCCCATCCTACTCCCTCTCTAGTAGTTCAGAATGCTGTCTATCATAGTGGAGTACTTTCTTAGCTCCCTGCCTATAGTGTCTACATCATATTACGTTTCGACTTCATCACGTGATGCTTATCGCTCATATTGTTCGTTCAAGTGGCATGTGGAGATATATGCTGGGTTTGTGTGTTACTTTTCCCGATGCATTGTGGGATACGATGAGTGCACCATTTAGGGTGTAATAACTCTCACTATACATTCTGACAGCGCTACAAAACTATAAACTCACTATATAGTGCACTTTATAGTGAGCAGGGAGCGATTTTGGTCACAGCCTATGCGTACCCAAGTCATGAAATCTAATAGTTTTTTGTCTAGTAGTCAGTCACGATGATCGACAGTCCAGCCAGAATAGATCAATGATACATGATGAAGTATCATTGATGATACAGAAGGCAGGAGTGTGTGTGCGTCTGAACAGTGTGTGTGTGTGCGTGTGCGTGTGCGTGTGCGTGTGCGTGTGTGTGTGTGTGTGTGTATTGATCTGCTCTTACCTCATCAACTCTGCTGTCATGTGAGAATATGTTTACAGGCGATCAATACACCGCTGTCCAAATGTATCAGCAGGCATCGTGGAAAACACACGCATACACACGCCAACAAAACACACACACACTCACCCACACCCACACCCACCCCCCCCCCCCCCCACACCCACCACCCACACACACACACACACACACACACACACACAGCAGTCATACTATGTTACAGCAGAACATCTGTGCCTGTACCCAGAGATTGGGCAGGAAAGCAACAACTTCACACGTCTTGTTTCCTGTTCCGTTATGGAGATAATCGACCTAAGATAACTACAGTTTACAGGTGCTGGCTGATCAGCAACATGATTGGTTGAAAAAGCCATGGAAAGTAAAAAAACTCGTTCACCCAGATATGAGGTTGTCTGGAGATATTAATCTCAAGTCTGATTTGTGAGGCTAACAACACACACACACACACACACACACACGCAGCATGCTCACAAACATATATTCATACACGCAGGGACGGCTCGTATCAATGGGCTAGCAGGGCTAGCCCTCCCTATCTTTTACAATATAGACAGAGAAATGATTCTTAAAAAAAAACATAGAACAGATTGTTTTACATTTTGCACTAACAGCACAAATAATCACAAGAAAAACACAGGATATTTCTAAATGGGCTTATTTTTTACAGCCCAAACACAGCAGCTTCAGCGTCCAATCATCTTTGTGTCTTGTGCATCTTGTGACTTTTGACCAATGACAGCGCAGCAGTCATTATGAGTAGTATATGAGAAGTTAGCGATGGCGGCCACAGCCTCAGTGTCCAATCATCTTTGTGTTAAGTGATTGACAGGTGTCATTACACGCCCCCTTGATTTGCTGACTGTTGGGGCCTATTTCCTTCTGCCCGGGCCTCTGACTTTTGACTAATGACAGCGCAGCGGACGTACAGTGCGTCAAGTGATATGAGAAGTTAGCGATGGCTGCAGCGGGCGATAGCAAGACCATGAACAAGGTGGATTATTTTATAAAACATACATTTTCTTCGATGACTTTGGAGGAAAAAGTGTAGGTAAGAATTCACTCTTCTGTTTCCTGTGCTTGCTTTTTGGAGGAGACACGACTTGGACACGAACAAGGAATAGTGGATTTGAAACATTTATCAGACAAAATTTGAAAACATGAGTGCAGCTCAAGTCATATTGGAAATATGTCATGTCCAGAAAATTATGTTAAGTTTATTTAATTCATTTTTGTCTTGTGCTTGTGGTGAAATCCACAAGCAAACCCCCCCCCCCCCCTCATGTTTTCCCGCCTGTGTGATGGTCTGCCCCGCCCCTGATTGGTTCCACCTGTTACCTGGTGTATAAATAGTCTGCACCTTCCTTTGTTCTGGGCCAGTTTGTCTTGTTTCATGCCAGAGAAGCAGCACTTGGTTTCCAAGTCTTGCTACGCCATTGTCAGGTTTTGTTATCTTGTCTTTTGCGTTTTAGCCTTAAGCTTTTCCCTCATCTAAGTGTTTTTTGTGTTGTACTTTGCATTTCATCAGTAAAGACTCTTTTTTTAATACTTTTGTCTCGAGTCGTGCATTTGGGTTCGGGTCCATAGTATGTATAACAAAAAAAAAAGTATAAAATAGCATAAAGCTATCAATGTTGGGTAAAGTTAACATCGCCTGTCAACTCGATGAGGGCCACCGCATCTCTACACAGAGACACAACCAACTGGTAAAGACAAACACACATTTACTGTCACAGATTGTGGACCGTATTAAATGTCGTGGGGCGCACAAGCTAGCTATGCAGGGATCCAACGAAACTCATCCTTGGCTCCAGCGCGGTGTTTCTGGACCTCGTTGACCAGTCCTCTTATTTAGACGGCCAGTCAGCCGATCACCTGGCAAACACACAGGTTGCCAAGTACACATCTAAGACCAGCCAAAACGAGTTGCTTGATTGTATGTCAGCTGTTTATGGACACAAATTGGCTGATGAGATATCGCAGGCATCGTTTGTGGCTGTGTAAGCTGATGAAACACCCGAGGTGGCGACGTGTCAGCCAATGAGTGACTGTGCTCAGGTACATCACTGAAGCTTCCGTTGTGGAGAGATTTCTCTGTTTCTCAAAGCCCACGGCCTGTCTGCATTGCTGGGGGATGTGACATTTATTTTCTTTTTATATTGCTTCTACTCTGCCAACATGCATGTTGAAATTCAATACAACATTCGTAAAAAACGTACCACGGATCCTCTCAAAACTAGACAGGCCCTGGAGATTTTTTCCTGCTCCATATCTGAACTGAAGGACAAGCTGACCACAGATGACACCCAGCCACATCCAGATGCAGACACAGCTGTTGCTGCAGCAAGGCCGTGCAGGACTCAGTCTGATCATGTGTCAGTAGCCACACAGTGCTGTGACTAAATGATAGAGCAGGAAAAGGCTCCTTTTGAGAAAGCCCAGCACTTGGTGTCTTTTGAACTTATTGACTCTGAGCTGTTTCTGCTGTTTCCCCCAGAAGCAGCTGGATATTGCATGTGAACAATTCCCAATGATCTGCAAAGAGAAACTGAAAGGTGAGCTGATGGTGATGTACAGCAGTGTGGAGTTTTCAGGGTTAACGTCTGCAATGTCACTTTTGAGAGGTGTTTCAGTACACTTAAGAGGATCAAATCATTTCTCCGGAGTACTACTGGACAAACTGAACGTGATTTTTGGATGAAGTCCCGCTCAATAGACAGCATAGCCAGTGCGGCTATGCTGTCTATTGATCTGGACTTCATCCAAAAATCACGGGACTTCAACAACATGGGGATTAACCTGTTTGCAGCCCAGAAAGGTTGTCGATGTGAAATTCTCTTCAAATAAGGTAGGCCCAAGCCTATAATTGACCTCTTAAAGGATCATCGCACACATTTCCTTAAGCTTTCCTGTCTACATATTGCCTCAACATTATTTTTGCTGTTGTTGCCAAATTGTTTTATTCGGGACATGATGTGAAAATGATTGTGATAAGGCAGTTGCGGTATCTATTGGCAGTCGTTACAATTGGAACATGTTTTGTAGTGCATAGCTTGAAAGGATTCAAGTTCTGTGGGTGGACCCTTTTCTGACATTATAGGCTGATTATTGTTATCACAATAATCACGTACCCTATCATTCTTGCATATTTTGTTTTTTTGTAAAAAAAACAGGCATGTGCTAATGTTTAAAAGAAACAGTGAAATAAGAGAGGGGGAGAGAGTTGTTCTAAGTCTCTATTATGTTGTTGTAGAGCACATGCCACATTGCTGTCACTTCAAATACTGCTACAGTGCAGTGTCCTGTCTCAGCCTCCAGGGGAGCCAGAGAGCAGCTGTCTGGGATGACATGAGAATGATTTACAAGCTGAGCTAACGTCTGTTTGCCACTCCTTTATCGTCACCAAACTGAGTATGAACTTCACATTGATGTATATGACAACACATTCAGATGCTGTTGCTGCAGCGTAAACGATTGATGGGTAGGCCTATAATTAGTTACTCCTCCCACCCAATATCAGCACCAGCATGTGTGTGTAACACGCACATCCACACACACACATACGCACACACACATATACACATGCATGAATGCATACATCCACCCATGCACGCATGCACGTGTGTATGGAAAGCCATATGGACAAAACGCCGTCCAAACTGCCAAAAAAGCAGCGTCCAGAACGGATTTTTTTAAAGCCACCCAAAGGGTCACAGAAGGCCGTTCTGGACGGCGTTCTCTAATATGGTAATGAGCGCAGGCTAGTACAGTGGGTGTTACGATTGTGTTACACAATTAGCATAATGGACATATTAGCATAGTCAGACAGTAACGCGGTCTGATTGGTCTAGAGAGGCTGTAGCCTCTTGACCGACGTAGACCGTAACACTACTGTAGACTCAACCTCTGCGCACACCCACTGTGAGGGAGGTCCAATGCTGGTCGGACCAATCGGACTCTATACCGCAGGATTGTTTTGATCGCGCTGACTGGGACATGTTCCGCGTTGCCTCGGACAATAACATCAACGAGTCCTCGGTCACCGGGTTCATCAACAAGTGCATAGATGACGTTGTTCTATGATGTTGGTTTGGATATACCCCAACCAGAAACCGTGGATTAGCGGCGATGTTCGCACTGCCCTACACGCGTGTAACGCCGCCTTTGGCTCCGGGAATTTGGAGGAATATACAAGAGCCCGTTACGACCTCCATAAGACCATCGTCACTGCCAAGCGGGAGTACAAGAGTGGAGGAGAAATTCAAGAGCCATGACGCGAGGGGTATGTGGCAGGGGCTACAGATGATAACGAACTTCAGAGGGTGAACCAGTTGTGTAGAGAACTCCTCTACCTCCCTCCCAGGAGAGCTAAATACTGTTTTTGCTCGGTTCGACGTGAACGCCTGAGGAGACCAGCCTGCTGAACATCTCGGAGGCGGATGTGCGCCGCACCTTCAAGTGAACATACGTAAGGCGGCAGGCCCCGACGACATCCCGGGCCGCGTCCTCAGAGCATGCGCAGACCAGTTGGCAGGAGTCTTTGCAGACATCTTCAACCTCTCCCTGTCCCAGGCTGTTTCTTTCAGGCCGCGGTCTTCAAGATGTCCACCATCGTGCCTGTCCCTAAACAACCCAAGGTAACATTCCTGAATGACTATAGACCTGTAGACCTCACCTCGATTGTCAGCAAATGCTTCGAGAGGTTGGTCAAGGACTTTATTTGCTCCGTGTTACCTGCCACGCTGGACCCATGGCAATTTGCATATCGTCAAAACAGATCCACGGACGACGCAATTGCCATGGCCCTCCACACTGCCCTTTCCCACCTGGAGGGAAAGAACTGTTATGTGCGAATGCTATTTGTGGACTACAGATCAGCGTTCAACACGATAGTTCCTGCCAAGCTTGACACCAAGCTTAGAGGTCTAGGCGTGCCCCCATCCACGTGCAGCTGGATACTGGACCACCTGTCGGACTGCCGCCAGGTGATGAGGATGGGCAGCACCACCTCAGAGCCACTGACCCTCAACACTGGAGCCCCCCAGGGATGCGTGCTGAGCCCTCTCCTCTACTCCCTCTACGCCCATGACTGCATGGCTATGCACAGCTCCAACATCATCATCAAGTTTGCTGACGACACGACAGTGATGGGCCTGATCGCCCGCGACGACGAGACAGCCTACAGGAAGGAGGTTGGATCGCTGGAGCAGTGGTGCCAGGAGAACAGCCTAGCCCTCAACGTCAAGAAGACCAAGGAGCTGATCGTGGACTTCAGGAAACAGAGAGGAGAGCATGGCCCTATCTCCATCGACAGTGTTGCAGTAGAGAGGGTCAGCAGCTTCAAGTTCCTCGGCGTGCACATCTCCGAGGACCTCACATGGTCCACGCACACCACACACGTGGTGAAAAGGGCCCAACAGTGCCTGTATTTCCTCAGGCGTCTGAGGAAATTCAGCATGGGCCCCCGCATCCTGAGAACATTCTATACTGGCACCATCGAGAGTGTTCTTACAGGGTGTATCACCGCCTGGTACGGGAACTGCACTGCACTCGAGCGCAGAGCGCTTAAAAGGGTGGTGCGGACGGCCCAGTATATCGTTGGAGGTGAGCTCCCCTCCCTCCTGGATATATACAACCAGCGGTGCGTGGCCAAGGCCAAACGCATCATAAAAGACATTGCCCACCCCAGCCACGAACTGTACTCACTGTTACCGTCAGGCAGGCGATACCTCAGTATCAAGTGCCGTACAAATAGACTCAGAGATAGCTTCCACAGTCGGTCAGTTCCCTATTTTTATAACTGCTGTCTGTCGTCTGGTATTGCACATTTTCACTCACTGCTTAATACTTGTAAACTGTGAAGTGACAATAAACTTGACTTGACTTGTCTTGACTTGAATCTAAAAGAGGTCATCCCATTATAAAAACTTCACCACCTAAAAAACATTTTTACACAAGCGTAAACGGAGGGAAACCCCTTCAGAAGTCGAAGCCCAGCTGTGGCAGGTGCAAACCCTCCCTGTTTGGGCACTCTGTGGCTCACCAACCCAAAAACGTCTGAGCAACAGAGTGTACGACAGCTGCGACCACTTCCCTTTGCTGTACTCCAGTTGGATGAATGACCAGTAAATAGTATGTAATACATTTGTAAATATGGTGCGGTTGCACTGTACGTACATTTCCTCTTCATGACATTTCATTCATAATTGTGTTAAATTATTCATGATTAAATTGTGTCCACTGTAGTGCCGTGGTGTGTTTTATTCAGTAAGGTGAGCTGGAGGAAAATCGATGTGTTGGCCCTTCATTCTTAATCATGTTCAATGATACTTTATAGTCCACACTGTAGTGCTGTGGTGCTGTGGTGCCTTATTCATTAAAGTGGTCAGTGCTACAGTAACAGTGAGCTTTGGCGGCGTTAAGAAACGGCGTTCTGGACGCCGTTCTTTTGGCAGTTTGAACGGCGTTCTAGACAGAGTTCTTTTTTTGGTTATTTTAGTTTGGACGGCGTTTGTAACTTTTAATAAGTCAAATACGTGGCGCTTTCTGCACCATATGGCTTTCCATGCACGAGCAAACACACACACACACACAAACACACACACACACACACACACACACACACACACACACACACACACACACACACACACACACATACGAATAAACAGGAAAAATAGGAAAATAGGATAAATGGAGCAAGATTCTTCACCCCTGACAAGAACGAACAACTGGTCCTTAATATCAATTCCCACGCACACCTGTGTGTGTGTGTGTGTGTGTGTGTGTGTGTGTGTGTGTGTGTGTGTGTGTGTGTGTGTGTGTGTGTGTGTGTGTGTGTGTGTGTGTGTGTGTGTGGTGTGTGTGTGTGTGTGTGTGTGTGTGTGTGTGTGTGTGTGTGTGTGTGTGTGTGTGTTTGAGTCTCAACACGTTCCCTCAGCGTGCGCCTCCAGCCTCCGATGACGCCGCACAAACTTGCTCAAGTTAGGGAGAGAGAGAGAGAGAGAGAGAGAGAGAGGAGAGAGAGAGAGAGAGAGAGAGAGAGAGAGAGAGACCTGCGAGCCCCAGCTTGGTGGAGGGAGCAGCACACCAGACAACATCACACACCGCTCCAGAAGGCCCTAGAAGGCTTCAGAAGCCCCTAGAAGGCTCCAGAAGGCCCTACAAGGCTCCAGAAGGCCCTAGAAGGCTCCAGAAGACTCCAGAAGGCTCTAGAAGGATCTAGAAGGCTCTAGAAGGCTCTAGAAGACTCCAGAAGGCTCCAGAAGGATCCAGAAGACTTCTGCGACTCAGACGGATGAGCAGTGTCTACTGTACTCAACGATGGAGGCACACAAGGCTACAGCTATCAGATAGGGAGGGGGTACATGGGGCGCCAAACTCTCTGATGAACAACACACAGCAGCAGTCTCTCTCTCAATCTCTCTCTCTCTCTCTCTCTCTCTCTCTCTCTCTCTCTCTCTCTCTCTCTCTCTCTCTCTCTCTCTCTCTTTCTCTCTGCTTCTCTCTCTCTGGCTCTCTCTCTCTCTGCTTCTCTCTCTCTGTCTCTCTCTCTTTCTCTCCCAATCTCTCTGTCTTCTACCACCACAGACACATTGGTGGGTTTGTGTGTGTCCAGATATGAGACACACACACACACAAACACACACACACACAGAAAAGCGAGAGAGAGAGAGAGAGAGAGAGAGAGAGAGAGAGAGAGAGAGAGAGAGCTAAAGAATGGTCAGCTTGTGTGTACAGCCAGTGTTGCTCAGAACCCGCCCCCCCAAACCACCCACACACACACACACACATTTACACGCACACACACACACACACACACACTTCTCCTCCTCCTCCTCTGCCGCTGATCTGGATAAGCTGGAACGGGGAAACGTGCTCATGGCCCAGATGAAGACCCGGTGACGCAGCACACGTGTGGAGGCTTGCGAGATACTTTGATAATTTGAATAAAACCAAAAACATGTTAGAGCAACAGAGACGGAAAGAGAGAGGGCTGAACGTGTGTTCTGGGTTCTGTGTGCAGTGAAACATTCAGTACCCACGCCGTCGTCCTCTGGGGGGTGTTCTGTGTTTTGGAACGTTCAAATATGTCTCCCCGACGGCCTTCACCCACCCGTACCCCTCTCCTTACCCCTCTCCTCCCTCTCCTCCCCTCCCCTCTCCTCCCATCACCTCCTCCTCCCCCTCCCATCACATCCACCTCTTCCTCCTCCACCTCCCCTCCCCTCTCCTCCGTTTCCTCTCCACCTCACCCTCCCATCACCTCCACCTCCTCTCCTCTCCTCTCCTCTCCTCTCCTCTCCTCTCCTCTCCTCTCCTCTCCTCTCCTCTCCTCTCCTCTCCTCTCCTCTCCTCTCCTCTCCTCTCCTCTCTTCTCCTCTCCTCCCCTCCCCTCTCCTCCCCTCCCCTCTGACGCCATGCATTCAGGCGTCGGTGAAGCAGGACATTCGGAGATAGGCTCGGTGAAGTCCCGGGAGGAACGGCCAGAGAGAGATAAGCGGTGACAGTCTGCCATGAGAGCGTTCAGGCCCCGGGGTTCCCCGACACGCGGAGCACAGAGCAGCACACCGTGTGGCCGTACGCTGCATTACAGTATGGCCACATAATATATTGTTACCCATATTGAGCTCTGAGTATGTGTGTAAAGAGGGCACTGTGAGGAGTGAGGCCGTAACTCATAAGGTAAAGGTCGTAGCTTGTAGGCGGACCCAGTCGTGGGGCGGACGTAGCTCCCCTCTCCTCCCCTCCCCTGGGGGGAGGGGAGGAGAATGAGGGGGCGGGTCTTTCTACAAACAGGAACAGGAAGTGGGTACCAGCGTTGTGAGCGGTGAGCTGTGGTAGAACTGTGAGGGGAAATGGAGGAAAGCTGGAAGATGTCTTTGTTGATGACACCTCGTTGGCTGCGTTTGGTACGGAACACGTTGACGCGTGGGATGCCCTGACAACAACGAGGGGAGCTGAGAGCGGTCAAAGGGAACAGGGGCTTGACCCAAGGACAAATAAAAAGAGAAAGAAAAGAAAAAAAGGAGGAAACAAAAACCTATGAAAGGGAATACAAGCTCCCAAGGGTCAACATAGAGAGAGAGAGAGAGAGAGAGAGAGAGAGAGAGAGAGAGAGAGAGAGAGAGAGAGAGAGAGAGAGAGAGAGAGAGAGAGAGAGAGAGAGAGAGAGAGAGAGAGAGGAGGACTGTTTATAGGAGAACATCATGGGGAGAGTGAGAGTCTGTGCAGATAAGCAGATAAGGTCCCTGGGGGTTAGCCCTCTCCAGGGTCATGGATGTCAGCATGTGCTCTAGAGCAAGAGAAAAAATAGGTGGAACATCATGAGGCAGCAATGCAGTATGGGAAAACAGGGAGAGAGAGAGAGAGAGAGAGAGAGAGAGAGAGAGAGAGAGAGAGAGAGAGAGAGAGAGAGGAGAGAGAGAGGAGAGAGAGAGAGAGAGAGAGAGAGGGGGGGTTATGTTCAGGTCTGTTTGGGATAATTGAAGTGTGTCCTTGAGCTGGGAGCTGGCATTGGGGTCTTGAGTGTGGAGGGGGGAGGATGAGGGGAGGGGGAGAGAGAGAGAGAGAGAGAGAGAGAGAGAGAGAGAGAGAGAGAGAGAGAGAGAGAGAGAGAGAGAGAGAGAGAGAGAGAGAGAGAGAGAGAGAGAGAGAGAGGGAGGATGAGGAGAGGACAGGAGAGAGAGAGAGCGAGGGAGGATGAGGAGAGGACAGGAGAGATAGAGAGCGAGGGAGGATGAGGAGAGGAGAGGAGAGAGAGAGAGGATGAGGAGAGGGGAGCAGAAAGAGAGCGAGAGGGAGGGGGAGAGAGGATAAAGAGAGAGATAGAGAGGGAGGGGGAGAGAGGATAAAGAGAGAGATAGAGGATGAGGAGAGGGAAGAAGAGCAATCGACAGAGAGAGATGAAGAGAGAGAGAGAGAGAGTGAGAGAGAGATGAAAAGTGAGCAAAAGAGAGAGCCTCTCCTGGGTTCCCGGGGCGGTCTGGTTCCCATTAGACCCGGTCGGGGGGAGGTGGGGGGTGGGGGGAGAGGAGGGGTTCTCTGGGTGGGTGTGTCGGGGTGTGTTTGTTTTGTGCAGCCAGTGCATCCCAGAGGAGCGGTACCATGGGCAGCAGGCCCTTGGTACCGCTCCACAATCCACAGCCGACCGGGTCACCAGCGAGGGGAGAGGGGAGAGGGGAGAGGGGAGAGGGGAGAGGGGAGAGCTCTCTCTCTCTCTCTCTCTCCCTCCACTGCGGTGTGTAACTCTCTCAGACCCCTTCCCTCCCTCCCTCCCTCATCCCTCCCTCCATCCCTCCCTCCCTCCATCCCTCCCTCCATCCTTCTCTCCCTCCCCCCGCTCTCCCTCCCTCCCTCCATCCCTCCCTCCCTCCATCCCTCCCTCCATCCTTCTCTCCCTCCCCCCGCTCTCCCTCCCTCCCTCCATCCCTCCATCCCTCCCTCCCTCCCTTGCTCCATCCCTCCATCCCTTCCTCCCTCCCTCCTTCCCTTCCTCCCTCCCTGCCTCCCTCCATCCCTGCCTCCCTCCCTCCATCCTTCCCTGCCTCCCTCCCTCCCTCCCTCCCTCCCTCCCTCCCTCCCTCCAGCGCCCCCCCCCCTCTCCACCAACTCACCCTGTGTGTTGTTTTGGGGATGGAGCTTCCCTAAAGTGTCTCCTTCCCCGAAACTGTTTACGGATATTCTGTGTTTATGCGTGTGACTCGTGAGAGAGAGAGAGAGAGAGAGGAGAGAGAGAGAGAGAGAGAGAGAGAGAGAGAGAGAGAGAGAGAGAGAGAGAGAGAGAGGGGGGGGGGGAGGAGGGGGCGGGGTGGTGGGGTGGGGGGTGAGCCTTCGTGACCCGACCCCGAGCCCAGGGCTCCCTTTAACCTCCGTCTCCGAGGCGTAAGCCGCTCGCGTGTGAACCTGGAACAGGGGGGGGCGTGGCCTCAGTCTGATCCGGCGTGTACGTACAGGTCGTCACACCAACGCTGTCACACCGGCCAATCCATTAAACTGCTTTTCCACTGGCAGAGCATTTGATAAAAACAACACACACTTACGCACACACACACACACACACACACACACACACAAGCACGCACTTGTGTAACGTTTGCGTGTGAGTTCCACCCCCGCCTGCATTATAAAATGGTTTTCCCCGGTGTTTCTGCATGAGTTGTGGCCCTGGCAGCTCTGCTGAATTGCTTTTGGACATCAACCTTTTTGCTATTTATTATTACAATCGATCTTCCAGCGAGAGAAGGTCTGTGTGTGTGTGTCTTTGGGGGGGGGGGGGGGGGGGGTTGTGGGGGGGTTTGGCTTCCTCTGCTCAATGCTTTACTTTATTTTTCTTTGAAAAAAGACACAGGGAGAATTTAGGGGAAAATGATGACTGCCGCCACGGTGCAATCCAGACGTACTGACACGGTGACAACTCACCGGGAGAGACCTAAAACCAGGGGGGTCGAACACACGCTCTGTCTGTCTGTCTGTCTGTCTGTCTGTCTGTCTGTCTGTCT